>CM051273.1:54662082-54807082 GCA_027921565.1 Artemia sinica
TTTAATCGTAGTATGTTCGCTCATGGAACTATCCACGTTATTTAATGCTCTCCTTCTTCGGTTTTCTTTTTTGTTACATCCTAGAGCCTTATCAATTTCTGCCATTTTCTTGTCGTAATCTTCTATTATGAATTTCGATTTTAGTTTAGGAATAATGGGGGGTAGATCTCCTTTATTTTTCCTTGTGGTGCATTTCTTTCGTTGATTGCAGGCTCTTGTCTGATTTTAAGAATTGGAATATAGAGTCCTTTAATTCATTAGTATTTTTGTCTAGTCTAATTACTTGTTGGAACAAGGTTTCGAACGGTTTGGGGTCCAGTTTCATAAATTTTCCAGGCATTATGACTTGCGAGCAACGAAATTCTCGTGTTTAAAAATTATTCCATGCTTTACGATATCTTAGGCTATGGTTTGGGCAACGAAGATTGTCATGAAATTTGTTAGCCACATCTTTTTTCGTTGTTTCTGGAATTAATTTGTTCGCGAAAACTTCGCGAAAACGTCAATAGAAACCCATTTTTTTCGCGAAAACTTCTTCCCCTGATTTATTCACAATAAGGATGGCTGCAGAGTATATCATGTTTTCTTTTGCATGCTTGATGGTTATAAACTCTGTATCAATAATTGCCTTGGCCATTGTTCTGAAATGAAAGGTAGTTTCTATTGACTTTTGTCCAGTTAATTTTTTCAAGATTAGTTACAATCATGGTTTACTCTAGGTCGAAGTCAAACTACCTTTTCGCCGGTATTTCCTCATACATCGGGTACTTATTCGTTCGACTTAATTCGATTCTTCTAAAGCTCCATATTAACCAATAATGAACTTTACACTTTGAATGGAATGTAAGGTAATTTCAGGTCAAGGTTGAACTACTTTTTCACCAGTGCCACCTTGCACTTTGCTATTTGTGTATTAAAAACATAATTCGATTCCCTGAAGTTCCATACAGGCTTAAGAGTACTGAGGTTTTCAAGAAACTACCTTTTTTCAATTTATGGAACTAAATATATAAATTCTTGGATATAACATATTAGCACACTACTGGTTTATTCATATAATGCACTTTTTAAATAATGATAATCGATGTACATAGACATAACACTTCAGATAATATTGGAGGGCTTTTCTATTATTTGTTTTAACGGGCTTATTTATACAGTTTCTTCCACGGATATCGGCTTTTAATTTCAATATGGGTGCATCATCCGGCAGTGCCGCCTTTGAAATTGGAGATGTTAGCATATTGGCAAGTCGATAATTTTCCCATGAGGACACATTTGAGCTTAGAAATTTGAGTTCAAACACTACGTTATTTTTACTGCTTTCAGGTGTATTTAAGTACATTAAATACACTAATAATTGGTTTGGGAGGTGCAGGCCCTTCAATGTGGCAGTTATGTCATTCCTTCGCATATTTTGTCGAATGACTCTCCGGCACAACTGAGATAATGACAACGGGTCGTTTATTATTTTTACTACGGAAAAACTTAAGTTTACATGTGATTGGCAACAGCATAGTTGCTCACGCACAATTACGTCTAAGCCGGGGAATATTTTGATTCCAAAATTTTCATCTTGATGGAAAAAGTTCAGTGTTATTTTCTTTAAGTCTTTATAATCCCTTGGGTAATTTGAAAAATAGCGGATCCCGTTGAAGGGTTTATTGGATTTAGATACGTGTTATTTACACAATTGACGTATAAGGCTTTGAGGAAGCTTTCACCTTTTAGCATATGTGCTTGGTCTATTAGTATGGAGAGAAATTTAACGTGCCAAATTGTAGTTATTTTGTTATCGTCTTGATCATACAAATGTTGTCGGCGATATAATCAGACAATAAGCTATATTTTGTTGTTGGGACCCTTTGTATTAAAATTCGGAACGCCAAGTTGGCACTTAGTCTAGTGTGTTCGAGTGTTCTCGTCATTGTGCGCGCACTAAAATTATAATGAAATAAGGTTGCCATTAGTCTTAGGATCATTCTTTGTTCCAAGATTGTTCTTCGAGATTTCAGAAGATAGTGTAGTGTTGGACAGTTGAGATTTTCCACTGTTGTGATAAGTCCCCATTCTTTTAAGGAATCATTGATATTATCCGCGCTATGGCTTTTCTTGAGTTTCCATGAGGTTACATTTTCTAGTCTACGATTACTTAATTGTTGATGGCTTGGGTATCTTATCATGGTTACGTTTTTTTAAACTTTATTCTATTTGATTTTAGGTTAAAATTAGCAACGTACCGTATGGTCGCTTGTTTCGGCGTTTCCCCTAACCAGTGGTCGACGGTCACTCACGTACCGTATCTGCAAATGTGTTATTATATAACATTAATTAATGCTTACATAGTAAATGATTACATAGTAGTAATATGTTTTCGAAATGATTATGCTACGTTATAGTAAATTAAGGTATGATAATGATTACGTAATAGCGATGTGTTTACAATCTAATCATGTTTATCATAAGTTATAGTTATTTACTTGGTCTTTTTAGTTTTATGGTATTTAACTTTCATTGGTATCCTTGGGTTCCTTTTCTTGTTCGAGTTGTTCTTCGTAAGAAATACCTTGGCACGGCGCTTATCCACGAAATCAATTAAACCGCGTACCCGCCCCGTGCCAACCTATTCCCCACGTATCGGACTTCCTTTCCATCTTCATTGCATATTCTCGTACGGTCACTTTTGTTAAAGTGGTTCTTCTAATGGAAAGGGTAATGTGGGGTAATTTTTGCGGATCACTTTTTATAGAGAGATGAGTTAATATACTCATAAGAGCTCCCCGGTCAAACAGTTATGACAAATGGGATATAAGGCACCACAGGTCACAACAGTTGACCAGCGGGTCCCCCTGTTGTAGGGTCATTTCATTTAACTGTAATTTTATAACTCCTTATTATTCAGTAATTTTTCTTCTACTGTATAATTGTCTCCCGTAGAGAGTTAGAGACCGGGGCGGCGGCAGAGGGATAGTAGACACTACCATTATCGCCATGACCACAACTCCCCACGACTGAGGATCCATCCATTCGTTGATTATTTCCTTGTTACGTAATCACAACTCGTATCTGTATAGTTTTTTTTATAGAGAGCTAAGGCCAAATGGGAACGGGAACGGGATGACAATTACACCACTCCCATTCACCTGTGGCCACCGCTTCCCACGATTGAGGGTCCATTTGTTTAAGAATTTTGACGAATAGGCAGTTACAGTACTTGCCAAGCGATTTCTTGTTGTGTAATCAAGTCTCGTGTTTGTGTAATCTTTTCTCAAAAAGAAGGTGATAGTCAAGTGCTTGCGTGGTTGGATAATATATACCACGCCTATCCTTGGCTCTGACCTTCTATGATCGGGGTCCATCCATTTTTACTATCTCGTATCCAATGGCTATTTGAATTATTCCTCCTACATCATTTTCCGAGGATTTCATGGGTTGTGAATGAGAATTGCCGTTTATATTGAGCTTTTATTACTTATCGAAAGAAAAAAATTGTTATTACCACCCGGAGTGTGAGGGGTATCCCTACTGATTTTCAGCTAAAAGTGTCTTTTTACATGATTTTGAGTGGGTTTTCGAGCTTAAATCGTTAAAAAAAGGGTTGTAGCATATTTTACGCTAGCATATTTTAATAAATGCAAGAACTGGCGATCAGTTTGAAGGAGTTCTAAAATTTTCATTTAGAATTTAATGTGGGCATTCGATCCCTATACTTGGTAACTCCTCCTATCCAACAATCTTTTAAGTATCTGAAGTTAACAATTTTTTTTTAAACAATCTTTTTAAGCGTCCGTGGTTATTGTGTATCCTGTCAGCGTGAACAAATTTCATTAAGGCCGAGGTTTGAAAATACAAACTCATCTTTTAAGGCTTTCAAAAATTAAGGCCTTAATACTTATTACACGGCAATAGTAAGCTATTAAACTGTGAGGCATTTTCATTTATTGTCATACTTTATTCAGCTTTGATTACCTGCTATTCAAATACCTATTGATTTATTTTCTTCAATTTTGTACTCGATTAATTAAAGAGAGTTAATTTATTTTATATTGAAGGCGGTTCTTCCTTATTTGCTTATTTTGATAGCTATTGTTCAAGTTGAATCGAATGAAGTGTTGTATATTGATGTTTACTCAAATAGTATTTTTAGAATATGTAGGAATAAATTCCTTATTTCAGGGTACTTCATAATTATGCTAAATTGGTGGAATACAAAGGCTTGTTAGTCGAAATTAAATCTTCCCGTTCAAATGAGTTTAAAAAAACACATTCACATTTAATTTGTCGACTTATTCTTCTTCCGTGGCGGAGTTATCACCACGTGGCAGAGGTACTTATTATCAAGCGCGATATTACCTAAAAGTTTTTCTAAGTTTGGCATAAGGCATTAAAGTTTAATTACCTTGTATTCCCTGAACGAAATTAAGATATGTTATACGTATTGTAGTGAACCATTGGTAAATTAGAGTTAGTTTAGTCCCAATTTAAACGTAATAAGTTACAATAAGCTGTAATCTTTTTTTTTTGCTGTAAAGTTATAGGAAATGCGACTGAAAGATATGGCAATTAAGCTGTGGAAAACGCGCTGTTTAAAACTTGTTTGTTTTAAATTTTTGTGAAAGCAAAATCATTACGTACAAGAAACTTTCGTAGATGACGGTATTAAAATATTGTAAAGATACAGTATTTTTAATCATAACCCTACTGGGGCTGTTGTAGGGCACTTCGCATCCCTATACCGGGGGCGAATAGACAGAAATCGGAGCATTGGCCCGGTTTTCGCCTTCAAATGCGCAACAAGTTGCGTTTAGTCTGGGTTTTATCCCTTGGGTATAGTCAATATCTACTACGTCCCACCATCCTGCCTCTGTGGCAGAGATAGTGCCACATGGCAGAGGTATGATACTACCTAAAACTTTGCAGGGATATGTATATGGGTTTTAGTAGGCGCCTTGCATAATGTATAAAAGTTTATTTACTTTATATTATTTTACTCGTAAGATTTGCCCGCTCGTGACTATTTCTTATTTAGCTTAGCGTGGACCAGTCTTGTTTTGGCAAGACTCAGAACTGTCATTTTTTTTTTACTATTCTTTTTCTTTCTATTTATAATTCATTCAAGTGGTATGATTGCTTTGACTCATTACTTTTCTGAAAGGAATCCGTTCGATTTGCCTACTTTGATCTCGTGGCGCCACACGTCGTGCCACGAAGATGCCGCACGAAAGTGCCACGTAACAAGGGGGGGGGGTTCATTGGTTTGATTATAATATTACCTATATTCTCTGTTACTTTTTTTAGTTCTGTCGCGATATTTTTTACTAGGATAGCCTTTTACAGAGATTTGATTTGAAGAGAAAGTTTCTAGGGGTATTAAGCCTTATTCTTATATCTTCCAATTCAGGGTTTTTTAAACGTGTTTCTGAACAAAAACAATTTTTAACTTTGGGCCGTTGTTAGTAAGTTACAGGTGCTAGGATACAGTGTGCTAAGCGACAGATCGCTAGGATTCTATTCACCTATTCATGAAATTTTGGGCGATTTATGGCATCCACTTTCATTTGATTACATTAGAAATTATCCTTGAATCATTCATACCCCGTATAAATGTTCGTTTTTATTTTATTACTTTTAGTTCAAACTCATATGTGCCTTAGTGAATACATATTTTTTGAACTCTTAAATAGCGTGCATTTCGTATAGCTTGACTTTCGTGAATAACATGTCGTTTACTATGTTACACTTCTTCATTGGTTAATATTGTATAGGCAGAGATTACAAGCATTATTTGAATTGTTCAATACAGAAATAAAAAAAGTTAAAACAAAGTACCACGAGAATCTTCGAGGTAGTCTTTCGAAAAAGCAAATACCGCAGATCAGCTAGTCTAATACCAATTGTAGGAGAATTGGCTTCACGCTTATTTGGCCTATCAACCGAAGAAGACCTGGATATATCCCAGTAGACTGCTCTGGACTTGTTACTATTTTGTCATAAAAGGTGACTCTTTCAGTCCTCAGGGGAGCCTGGCTGCAAGCATCACACGTGAAGCATTTCTGGTGATATGTCTGGCCCAACACATTGACGACAAGCCCATCCCTGATGTGCTTCTTACAAGAGGCACACTTGTCAAAAAGAAATTCATTAAGAAAATCTGTGGGGCAGAAGTACTTCCCATTCTTTGAATAGAATTTCCTTCAGCTTAAAGATGATTTACAAATTGAACATCTCAAGAATTCCAAGCAACTTTGGTGTGAAAAAAATTCCCTCTAATCGCCAAATATCCCCAAAGTTCTTCTTGGAACAAATATCGCACACATCACATTGATTTGCGCTACCTTGTCCCATGTTATCCGTTGAGTTTTGCACAAAGCATTCTTGTTGTGTTCGGTAATAAATTTCTGTAAGTCTGCAGACTTTTTCACTACATTTATAGTGGCATCTAAAGTCTTCAGGTATTGCTTCAGATCAATGTCCATGGAAAACCTCGATTTGTCGAAAATTCGGGATTCGGCTTTCAAAAGAATTCTCCTCTAGATATTCAATTTCAGAACTCAAAATACAACTGAAGAATCCAACTTCAAATAAAATTCTTCAATAGTTTTGACCACGACCACGAATGATGTAGAGTCGTATGAATGAATGAATGATTGTATTACGTGACTGCACCAAACAGGTATTTCACGCTACAATACTTTATAACTACATTTATACACAAACACTAAAATACTTACAAAAAAAAAAAAAAAAATACACATTCACTAAACACTCCTCAGAAAACTTTCACAATAACCTGAAACATCAAATCTATTTGTGTTATAAAGGAATTTCTTCACTATGTTCCTAACATTTTTTATTACCAATTATCAAACTTAAATCAAAAGGGAAGCTAACATTATCTTCTCTCAATTAAAAATCATACTAAACCTCTGACGAACATAAAAAGGACAATCATACAGGACATGCTCACAGTTTTCGGTTCAGTCGGAAAGGTGAAAAATAATTTTCCATCAGAAGCTCAACTCCTAGCAACTCAGCAACTATTTCATCGGTAAAAACACTATGATCAACGGAGTATCTATTTAAAGGAAAACTAGGACGCACAATATCTGGCCAAAAAGGGGGACGTCCCTTTTTACCAAACCTCATCACTGCCAGTTCTATTGCTCTTAGACCGATTGGAAAGGACACCAGAAAGGGCTGTAATTACATGATTTTGAGCAGTTCTAAACGACTTTGAAATACTAAGGGTTGAATATCTTTGTGCTGACTGTAACATATTTTGTATTTTTTTTTTAAAGCCCCAATCCATACTGGAGCAGCATACAAAATAGTACTTTCAATTACTGACTTATGAAATTTTCTAAGAGCGAAAGGCTTTAAGCCCCAGGTCATCCTTGCCGCGTTTAAAAGACGACTCGAATATTTCTTAGCTTCATTAATTCTGCATGTTATATGTTCTGTCCAAAGAAGTTTCCTATCTAAAATATACCTAAATATCGAACTTTATCCTTAACTTCAATAATGTCGCCTCCAAATACTAAATTAACGTGGGGTGTTTGATGTCTATTTGTGAATAAGACAGCCTCTGTTTTTAATGTATCAAATGTTAATTTATTATTAATGCCCATTTATCAAAACTCTCGAAAATCTTATTTGCTACTTTTTCCAGTGTACTTACATTCTTTGCTGTAATAATAGCACATATGTCATCAGCGTATGCATGAATCAAACAATTTTCATTTATATTAATTTCAAGAATGTCATTAATATTAACAAGCCAAAGAAAAGGAGATAGAATTTCACCTTGTGGACATGACTTTTCTAGTAAATGTAAGTTTCCATTTTCATATGCGACTGTTCGATCTGATAGATAACTATGAATTAATTTTATTAAGCCAGAAGGGCATTCTTTTTCCTTTAACTTTTTAATAATTCCTGGATGCCAAGCATTATCGAACGCCCCTTTTATATAAAAAAATATACACAATGTAAATAACTTCTTCTTTTTGTTTTTTTCAATCATAGTCACCAAATTATCAGCCGCATCTACCGTGCTTTTATTTTTCGAAAAACCAAACTGATAATCAGAAATCCAATTTTTATCATTACCTAAATTATTCAGTCTACTCATTATTAACGTCTCAAAAATTTTTCCTAAATTAGAAAGCAGACTTATAGGGCGATACGATCGGGCGTTACCGTCATTTTTTTTTTACCCTTTTTATTTATTACAATCACATTAGCCCCTTTCCATCCGTTCACATTTTTCTCTCGAATCTCATCATTTTAAACTGAGATCAAAACTTATATACAAATTCTAATGGGGGGGGGGGGGGTTCGATTAAATGTTTATACTTAATCTAATGGGGGGTTTTCAGTTAATTCTCTGTATTTATTCTAATGGGGTTGTCAATCAATTCTTTAGTTGGTGTTTCGCGAGCATCATACCATAGTAGGGGGGAGCTTCATGTAGCGGGGAATTAAATCAGAGGTTCAAATGGGGAGCATATATTACTGGCCATACTAAGTCGAAATCAGATTGAAAGGATTCAGGTTCCATTGAGAGCGGTTGGAGCCACAAGGACTAACTATCTTGAAAAATATTAACATAAAGAGAAATAATTAAGAAAGTAATGTATTTATTTTTTCTCACATTAATGGTACAGAGCTTGTCAGGAATATCAAAAACACTTCACAGTCATGGACGCTAAGATAATATTGTAGACTGGGGCATATACAATGCAACAGTTAAATCACTTACATTAATTGTTTTTCAAAGGTTCATTCTAAACTCAAATGAGACTGCTGATAAACTCACTCTAGACTGCCTCTAGACAGCACATAAAACTGATAATAGACTCCAATAGACTCCAATAGACTGGCGCAAAAATTGCTAAGTTCTAACTATCTACTTTCTCCAATTTCGCCGGAGGTTACATTCAGGCGTTGCTGAAAAGTATTACACTGGTCCTATTGGTTCAGACTGTATGTCCTATATTTCTGTTGGATAGGGATACACCAATTGGCTACTTGAATTTTGATACGATTTATAACTTTAAGATATCACTTTGGAATTTTTCTCAATAAAACAAAGTTTTACATTGTAATTTTTTTGCTAGCGACATGTCACTTAGTTTCCAGAAGACTTATAATTTATCTCTGTGAAAGTTGTTAAAGGACAATACGATTTAGTTACATTGGAATACATAGTTCTAAACTTAGTTTTCAGAACAATGAAATTAGATTACACAAAAATATTTTGTATCTCTAGTGACTATTTTTTGTATAATAAATTCTACCATCTCTTGATAGTTTGGAAATTCAAGCTCTTAAGATTTAAATTACATTGTTGGTCGCCTGTCATATAAGATTTGGTCAGACTGATATTTATTGCATACTTTGGCGACACGGAGGCGGATTTATTTATTACATTTTGTGTGGGAAAGATTTTTACAATGTATGTTTGAATAAGATACATTTGTTTCGCTATTTTTAAATTGAACGCTTGAGTCTTACTCGCTTTGTTGGTTACTTGAATTTTTAGGTTCATATTTTGGGTGATTTTATTTTACTTGAGTAACCTTAATTGGAAAATTTGAGGTTTTGAATTTTCGTCCCGTTACATATCATCCTTCCCATTCTTACGATGTCCTCATCGTTGTGTTTACTACTTCTCTTTCTATTTTTTGAATTTTTGATCTCCTTGATCATTGTTTAAAAGAATTTAAACTTGGTACTTATTATTTGAATTAACTTAGAATTAGTAAGATTTATATAATTTTTTTTCATATTCCCGATTGCCTTATGTGACTACATCTAGGAAGACATTACTTAAAAGTCCATCACCTATTCACTTTATTTGGCGAAAGGGCCAAGAGTTTCTATTTACTAACGCATTTGGTTATATGATTGGGTATATAATTATTACTTTCCTCCACCTAATACTAAAATTACCTTCACCTGATATGCTAATAATTCTACATGGTTTTAATTAATTAAGTTCTGCCTTTGCAATTATTCTACTATTTGATATGGTACATGTTCGCTACTTCTAATACTAGTTAATACTTCCACCTGACGCTATATTGGTACGATAAGTAACTGACTTCAAGAGTATCTATCTACATTTAAATTTTAACACACTGATATGTATGAATAATTTGCAAGAAAAAAGTTTGACACATTAATATCTTTTAACTTAATATCTGATTGCAACACTGAGATAAGGTAGCTTGCACTTGTTTTTCATCTATTTTATGAAAAGTTTCTCAATATTCATTAACGTTACAAGTTAGATACATAAGACTTCACACTTACTTCATCATTCTACGTGTCTATAATACTCACTGTCAAAGTATTCACGAAAAAGCTTTGTTTTATTTTTGCAAAAGAAAAAGAAGATCCGATGTCACAAACCATTAAATCTGATATATTACTCTGTTTTTTCAGATGAATCAGACCATTTGGACGTTAAGTAATAAACACATGTGTTGAAAATATTTGACCTATGTGAATCTAGATAACGAATTTTGATCAGATCTCCTTGAGGAGATTGTCACTTAAAAGGACATGGGAGGGGGACTGGTTGCACTCCAGCCTTTTTTTCAACATTCCTTCAACTTGCCCTGAAAGTTTTAACTTCTCATCCTCAGGTTTATACCCTTAGCTGGTCTCGACACATTGTAGATACAACGTCTTTTAAAACTGGATGCACATTGTACCTCTTGATATAGTTTAAGATGCTCCTAAATATTTTCCAAACAATGTGACGGCTGATACCATCGACCATTGTAAATGTTCCTGGTATTTCCTTTTCACAACCAATAAAGGAATAAATGCTTTTTGATTGGGTTTGGTATTCTTCTTGACATTTCCCTAAGGTTTGACCTTAATGCTGCATGCCTTTTTTTTTATTTATAGGATCAAACATGCCATCTTTTCTTGATAAAAAAAAAAAACTTGTATGTTAAGAATAGACAACTTGTATAACTTACAGCCCTTGCACCAGCGGCTGAGGGTTATGAACCATAGTTATTTAGCTATGGTATAGTTATTTAACTTTTGAACTGTTTTAAATAAAATGGCCGTCTCAAAATTTAGATCGGATGTATTTGGGGAAAAAATAGGGGGGGGGGGTGGAAGCCCTCCGATCACTTTTAACTGTGAAAAAGTGGACTTGAAATTTTGATTTCCAATCGAATGAGCCCCCCTCCCAAAGCTCATGCAAATTTTTTTCTACAAAAACCTTATGTGTTAGCAATGAGAAACTAGCTTAACTTACAGCCCTTGCCCCAGATTCTGCTGGTGGGGTTTTAACCCCAAAGGCATGGTTATTTGACCCTCAGACTATTTTAAACAAAATGTTTATTTTATTTTGATCGGATGTATTTGGAGGGGGGGGGGGATTTCGGTTAAGAGGAAAAGGCTGATTGTCCTCTGATTATCTTTGATTCTTCAAAATTGAACTTGAACTTTCAATTTGCAATCGAATGAGCCTCCTTGATAGTTTTTTTTACGACCATCCCTTCTATAAAAACCTTAAATTTTAACAATTGGTAACTTGCAATAACATTCAGATTGCTGATACAATTGTATCAGCAATTTTTTTTGGAACAGCTTAGCGTATCAAGATGAAACTTCTGGGGCATCTACCTGCTACTACTGCTATTAATACTATACTGCTACTACTGTTACTACTGCTATTAATTCAACACTATTATTACTACTACTGCTCCTACTATGACCTCTGCTACTATTAAACTAGCACTATTGAGGCTACGCATATTAAGTTGAAAATTTGACAGAATGGGGTATATGCGGTGGAACTTGAAATAAATCAAAAGACACGATGTTCATGAAGATTTTCAAAATGGCGTATCTCAAAAAGGGATTTGTGTATTAAGTTGGAACTTTCAGAGAGTGCTTAAAGGGAAAGTCAATTCACTAGAAGGAAATATGTGCACGATCAGGCCTGGATTTACCACTAGGTCCCTAGGCCCGGACCTAGGGGTGCATAATGCCAGGGGGGAGCAATAAATTATCACTGACTAATTTCTTCCTGACAAAAACTTGACTGATGTGGTTTATCGTCGCCAAGTGCACTCTGCCGCCACGCTGCCAATTCACAGAAAAGTGACTTTAAAACAACACAGGAATTCCATGGTCACTTATAAACTGTCAGATGTCTCTCCAAGAATGGTAGCTGAGAGTTCGGTATTACCCCTCTCTTTCATTACTTTTCGCTCATCAGTTGTGTTCTGTTAATAGCTTCCATGATCCTCGAATTTTTGGGAATAACCCCGAAAATCTTGCAAAAATGGTTGGTTCTTAAGCGTCAAAGCTTTCAATCCGGTCCTGTGCACGCTACTGCTACTGCTATTACTATTTTAATTACAGTTACTACTACTGCTACTACAACAACTACTACAGCCACTTTGCCAGAAACTGAAATTGGTTACCTCCCAGTAATACCTCAGCCACCAACTAACCCACTCGTGGTTCCCCAAGGTGTTCAAACATTTCGACGGACTGCAAAGTTTCTACAATTACCCTACACTGAGTGACTTGCGACTTGGCGATATACAAGCTAATATCGGCATTGCGGCTTCAGAACCGTGACGAGTAACGGGATGTGATTTTGAGGCTAGGAGGGTTACATCTGGAGATGAACTATCTTGCAGCCGTTGGTCTGATAATGAGGGGCAGTGGAGCTGAAGAAATTATGTTTAAGTCGGGAATCCATTGAGAAGGAACGGCTAGAAAACTTATGACTGGAAAGCCGTATTACCGTGCCTTTTCTGCACATTTCATCATGCTTGAAGCTATCACCGATCTATACTGGGAAGCATTTGAGAATGTTTGTGAAGGTCAGGAGCATGATGGCTGTACAAGAATTCTTGAAGAGCTTAGTAATTTTCTTCAGAGATCTAAAATTTTGACAATTTTGCTGGTGTTGTTGAAGCAATCAATGAGAAACTAGAGCTTTTGTCTCCATGGCTGGAAAAATTTGAAAGCTCTCAGGACAGTAATCAAAATCACAAGTTTTGGAAGCAGTACGAGAAGATGATGATTGTCTTCTGGCAGTTCCATCATGGTGAGCGCTCTGGCTGCTGGTCTGACCACCTTCTAGGTGCCAAGTTAATGCTACCCATCATTGTAGCTGCAGGCCATCACAAGTATGCCAAGTGTCTGATAAAGTACATCTTGGAGATGAGGAACCTGCCAGATGAAGTGCAAGACTTATTTGAAAGAGGCCTATTCAATGTAAAAAGGCGACCAGGCTCGTTTAACCTTGTCCCGCCGGATCATACTGTTGAATCTACCATAAATCTTAATTCGAAAAGAAATTCTGGTCTGGTTGGTGTTACAACAAGCCATGTAGCAGTCGCAAAGTGGATCAATACCCTACCTTTTGTTGCCTCAGTTTCGACTATTTTTGTATGACCTTATTAATATGGATGAAACTTCAGAGTTTGATTCTCCGCATCACGAAGATACCTCAAAATTTAAAGGAAAGCAGATGATACTTGTAAAAATGGCTGTGTCCGTATTGCATCGTCACACAGACCCCTTTACTACACCTGAAGAAAGCCTTATGAATGTGATAACCTCTGAGCAGGCCAGTCCATCGGTTGCGAGCTCCTTATTTGCAACTGAGGAACGAGGACTTGAAGCTTTAGCCAAGTATGTCAAAGGGGATGAAAAAGCCTTTTCAAAAGTTAAAGTAACCCCAATGGATGTTGCTTCAAGAAAATCGGGATAAAAAACGAATGCCGTTGGACAAAGCGGAGCTTTTTTAGAGCTTATGACAGTGTAGAGGATCCTGTGTGGGATAGATTCCAGCACTAACAGTGGACTGAAACAGCTATAAAATATTCTGAGCTTTGAACTTGTTTCATATGCTCCTTCAATTTCTGAGCTCAGGGATTCTACGTTGTCTACCGTAAGAGGAAATAAGTTTCTTATATTTCAAGTTATTTTATTTTTCTTCTTACGGTTCTTACGGTTCCATACTTTTTATGGAAGGGAGACGGCAGTAGTACTTCTACAAAAAAAAAAATACAATTTCGCAGAACGCCCAGTACAAGTGGATGAAATTCTAGATGTATTGGGTGAAGATGGTTGCAGAATTAATAATTCGTATGATGAAGAATATCCTTCATTGTCATCGGTCGAAATTTTTTAGAAGGGCAAGTGTGTTTGTCCACGGAGCAAAAGCAGCCACACGGCCCCTGTGTCGTTCCAACAATACAATTTAATTTGGCACAACTGTGTGCATTTTGCACATTTTTATAAGGAATGACCTTGCAGTGTCAAAACAAGTCAAAATATCAAATGTTCAAAAACAATAACTACAACCTTGTTTTACCACCAAAACCTTACAAAATTACTTGAAAACTCAATGTCGGTGACCTCTTAGAGTTTCAGAGGTAGAATCCCGTTTACAATTACCGACATTGGGGATTATATCTGGGATTTTTTTATGGAGGGAGACGCTAGTGGAAAAAATGCCTCATCCCCTGAAGATATGGTATTTCAACAATGGAGGAACCCTGCAAAAACTTTTGATTCCTCTCAGGACTCTCAAGAATCTTTCAAGTCTACCGAGTTGAGAATTCAAAATGAGGAATTGGAGAATGAACCTTCTACTTCCAGAGGAGAAGAAATATATGAAGGATGGGCAGGTTTTACCTCAAAAACGCAAAGTGCCACTTCTGAGAGCTCTAATGCGAAACCATCGGAAATCAGTTTCAAAGAGTCTGACGGCGAATCAGACCAGATGTCAGTTAAAGACATAGGGAAATCAAAACCGACCTCAGCGACCGCGCGCAAGCACTAGAAGAAAAATTTTCAAATTTTTAGTGTTTTTTAGTTGAAGCATTAGAATTAATTTCAGTAGCAATTTGCTAGCACACATACATCTATCTTAGATTTTCTGAATTACACAAGTAAAAAAATAAAAAAGTTCAAAGGTAAAAGGTCTTTTTTTTAATTGAACACTAGTTTCGACGGAATTCCACTATTTTCTACCCATATGCAAATTCGCATGAATGAAGCAATGAAAAAAAAATCTACCTCTAGAAAAATGACCTGTCTAACCTTTAGTGTAAGTGTCCTAAAAATCCTGCCTCCTAATCAAAACTGAGAATGAAGCGAGTTCAAACAAACACAAACGCATCCAAAAATCCTTAGCTCGCGCTAAACTGGGACCTGAAACTATAAAAGTCGACTTGAAAAACAATAGTCCTGGTCAGATGGACAAAAAAGGTCATCCTTTTTTCAAAATTTAAAAAGATTGCAGGTAGCAGACAGATTTATCCTTTCGAAAAAACTAGCCAAAGAGATTGCAACGATTGCTAAAATGTTATCCTTTTTTTTATAAATATCCAGAAGCGAAGAAGAGTTTCAGTTTACGGAAAGAAATAATGGATTCTATACGACAGACAAACTCACTTATGAAAAAATTGAAAGATACCAAAGCCAAATTCGAAAACGTGATTTAGATGGAATCTTATCCAGTTTTATTTTCAAGTCGCCAAACTGAGTTCAACAGTAGCCAACTATAAAAAAGAAGTGGCAAAGACGCAACAATTGGATTGGATATCAGCAAATAACCACGGCCAGTCAGCCGGGTACCAAGAACAATTAGTGAGCAATTTCTCTGGAAAACATATAGCAAATCTTCATCTGCTTTTCGGAGCGCCCATGCTTCAGTGCCATATTTGACCACTGTCATCACTGTAGCTTTTAATATTCTAGTCAGGGTTTGAAGACTTATCTTCTTATTCTTCCAAACTTTTTTTAACTGTAAAAAAAAAAACCTGAGCCTTGGCTATTCTACTTTTAAAATCTTCACTACGATGCAACTTAACCTGTTGCAGGTTTTGCTAATGAATACTTGGAAAATTTCGAGAGCATGAATAAAGCTAATTTGCATTCAAATTGCCGTAGTTATTCCAATTGAAGCCTTTCTTAGTATTATATTAAATTTACTTTCTAAAAAAACTCTATGTGTTCAAAACATGCCAAAAACACAGATGCGTGAGGATACATTACTTCAAAGACAAACCAAGGGATTTCAAGAAGAGTATCTCAGTTAGTAATCAATATATCTGATTTAATACTCATGTTTAATAAAGTTTAATGTGTGACCTATTCAAATTCAGATACCCATTTTTTTTCAAATTCGTAACCATCAATACTTTTTATTTGTTGGAATGTCAATTAATTAGACTTCTCAATATGACAGTCTTGCTTAGGCTCAAATCTTTGTGGAAGTGTGTAGTTTATTTCAAAGACAATTTAGTCTCACGAAAGAGTGATTTACCTGCATCCATATTTGAAAAAATATATGTCAAATATTTTTGGTCAAATAACAATGGTAAGTTATATTGAGCTTTCGTTGATTGGAACATTCAGCTAAATCTAACTAAAACCAGAATCAGACGAAAACCGATAGTTTTAATTTAGGAATCTAAACATTCACTTTTTGCTTTAGTTTTTTTGCCAAAAGCTTTGAAGCAGCGTTGGTGACCCAAAGATGTTTGTATATGTCCCCCTCAAGGGAGCATAAAATGTTTTATCCTTGATCAAACAAGAGCCAAATAGCAAACTGGTCCATATTTTTTATATTTATATATTTGCATGTTAATAACAGACACATTTTAGACTACGTTCTATTATTATTTCAAAGGTACAGTATCATTGTGAACCAAAGTCGAATAATTATTTTCAGTACCCGAATCAATTCACGAACAAAAAATTAACACAAAAAACCTAATAGGGCCAGCAGTTAAAGATTAAGTGCTTCAAATACGATATTGTTTCTCCTATTAACAAATTACCTAATTAACTGCATAAACTGTCGTAAAAAAGCTACTTTATGTTTCAGATTTATAATTAATTGAACTTACAGCTAACGGACGTAACTTAAGGATATAAGATTTCAATATTCCAACGGTTTTTAATACAGACATTAGAGATGTCTATATTACCATCTTTGGATGGTTATGTTTCGATTACTTTCTTAAATAGCCAAAGTAAAATTGTTGGAGCAGGAAAAGATTGTGGTTTGAACCTTAATCTTTCCCATCGTAGATATATATTAGTGACATAAGAGAAAATTCTAAGAAACCATCAACACCCTTTATGGTGCCATGCTGCAGTTTCGTCTCGAAGAGAACTCGAATTGGACTTGAATGGAGTAGCATAATAGCGTGAATGAGATAATCTTACGCTTTACAAACATCATTCCCAGCAAACAAGAGTTTCACCTGATGCATCAGCATCGATCAATGATTTCGCAACAACCAACAAAGCGTGGGCACACAACCGAGGCATGGCTGGAAACGAAATTGGTAAGGTTGAACATAGCATTTCGCGTTCAGATGGTAGAAGCTTACAGAACGTAGTAGTTACCGTTATAGAGCAGAAAGACAAGTTGTGGGTGGCGAGTTTAACTTTCTTTGGAATTGGAGTAAGATCTCCAATTGAGAAAGAAGAAGGTACGACTTCTTGAGCAACAATCATCTGCATCAAAAGAGCAATATAGTTTACCAGCAGCTCGCTTCCATGCAGAATAAACACTATTCGACGAAGGTTCTAAAAATTTGGGTTGCTTTGGGTTTTGTTGGACCAGCGCATTTTTCAGTACAAATAACTACCGAACTTTGAAACTTTCAAATAACTACATCACATGTCATGTGATCGTGATGGGGTCATGGAGAAAAGAAACCTGAAGTTGTCTAATATGCCAAGTTTGATTAAGGATATGAGAGCCCAAAATGGAGAAAACCCCTGTGAATTGGAAATAAGCCAAACTGTGACAAAACAAGCTGGTGATCCTGTAAATTTTGAGATGACTTTACCGTGTGTGTGTTGTTCAGACAGTGTGTCTTTCTATCTGTCGGATCTGTTTCTGTCATATTATTATTATTTATTGAACATCCCTCAATCACAAAACATGACAAGACGGAGTAAAGGAAAAAAAAAAAAAAAAACAAAGTAACGAACAAGAAACCAATGACACAGACAAACAACAAAAACAGAACACTATTGATTTTTTTTTCTATCGGAGCCACCTGTCAGGTCTCAGGAGACGAGATAACGACAGTCCAGCTTTCAACCATTTGGATCAAATGTTGACAAAGGCAAGATCTTTGACAAAGAAATATATAATATATATATATATATATATATATATATATATATATATATATATATATATATATATATATATATATATATATATATATATATATATATATATATATATATATATAATATATATATATATATATATATATATAATAATATATATATAAATATATATGTATATAAATATAAGGTTGCCACCAGGGCGGCAACCCTGGTTATGTGTCATGTTTGCTAAGTGTCCATGTAAAAAAAAAAAAAAAAAAAAAAAAAAAAAAAAAAAAAAAAAAAAAAAAAAAAAAAACCTGTTGATTCAAATGTGTCGATAATGATCTTTATTCACAACGTCGTAAAAATGACGAAAATCTGGTACTACTGTGGAGTCTCATAATTTTGAAACAACCAGACGAACAATCATAGAAAAATCACAGTTTCCAGTCCTGAATAGACCTGAGTTGGCACAGGGAAACAAAATTTCTTCATAGGACTATAAGAAATTTGCCTACCAAACCGAATGTGTGAGCCACGGCTTAATTTCTATTTTAAAAACATCAACACTGCAAAATTCACCGGGTAAAGAAATAGCAAGTGGAGAAACTTGTATACTCCATTTCTGCATGCATTTACATTTTTACTCATAGTATATCAATGGCTAATGAGCCAAAATTTGAAAAGAAATGTCGTTATGAGGTATTTTATGCTTGGGGGCGCGTGGGAATTCCTTATCTTTTTTTTCTCATCACCAATTCCTCTACTGTCTGTGGAGTGCTATTAATGGGTGCTTCAATGGGAGTTTACGTTTTTTTTGTACCACAGATGACCGATCTGTGTTTTGATAATAAAAATGTTGAATTTTACAAACTTATTGCACAAATTGCCTTAGAATTAGGATCTATTGCCCTTAGTGTTACTTTATTTTTTTCTTTGCAATATATATCTCTAGTACATATATTTTTTTTCTTACTGTTGTACAAATTTGCTCATTTATTCTCCTTTCTATAATCTTCGCATTAGTCGAAAACCCAACTTGGGTTTGTGATCGCAACTGCTCAAGGAAAGTTAAGAAAGGGTTAGAGAAGGCTATTATTTTTTTATGGAGGAGAATTTAGGAGACCGAAGAGATTATGCAAAAAAAAAAGAACTAAGAAGAAAATATAACAAAAAAATGGGTTTTAATTGTATTTATTAGTGCTGAAGAAACAGAGAAGCTATATGACCCAAGCAGTGCAAAGCTGATATCAAAACAACAGAAAATGGACTTCGTATAATAAGTTTTACAATGCAATAGAAAGGTATGATGATAATCCTTTGAAATTATACACAGATAGTTCTTTGAAGTTGAATGAAGGATGTATATGTTCGATAGCCAATTCTCGCCGTTCACAAGTAATATACATAAGAACAGAAAATAAAAATTCAACTCAAGCCGAATATGAAGGAATATTAAGAGCATTGGTGGTAATTTAAAGCCAGAATTAGGGATCACACGACACAAAGTTTGCTTTAGATTTTTTGTCACTGCTTGTTTGAGCTGCTTAGACTCTATAGTAAGCATAAAAGCTCCAAAGAAAGAGGTGCTGGTAAGGCGGCTTCAAGACAAACTTATAAGAGACTGACACGGTTAAAACCATAAGGTTGTTATAGGTGGCTGAGCATGTCGGAATTTGGGACAATGAAATGGCAGATACGGAGCTAATCATGCAGCAACAAGAATGCAAAATAAACTAGAAGTTATTATATATTACAAAATACAGTCTATGATGAAACTACCAAAGTCACTCTCAGTATTTACTAGACATAAAATTGCATCAGTCCCCCACTATAACAATTACGCTGTTGAGTTAACCCCATTCAGGGTAATGACAGGAGCTGGGGTAAACAGCAGGGCAAACAAACTTAAACTAATGCTCAACATTTTCAAAAATTGGGATTGCGAGGTTTGTTTGACCAAAGTTTTGTAACCAAATAATTGTTGAAAAGAAATAAAATGCCTGGGCCGAATTAAAAAAAAAGTTTTTTTGGATGATATTACTACGAAAATATGGTTTTTATTCTAAGATGGTATGCAAAAAAGGATTTGGTAGGAACCCCCCCCCCCCATTTGAAGTCACTTCAATTGTACAATACAAATTTAACATAAAAGCTACAATATTTGGTCTCGTTTCTTATTGCTTTCAAATTTTTGTGTTTTTAGTTGAAGCATTAGAATTAATTTCAGTACCAATTTGCTAGCACTCATAGATCTATCTTAGATTTTCTGAATTACACAAGTAAAAAATAAAAAGTTCCAAGGTAAAAGGTTTTTTTTTTTTTTAAATTGAACACTAGTGTCGGCGGAATTCCACTATTTTCTACCCATATGCAAATTCGCATGAATGAAGCAATGAAAAAAAAATCTACCTCTAGAAAAATGACCTGTCTAACCTTTAGTGTAAGTTTCCTAAAAATCCTGCCTCCTAATCAAAACTGAGAATAAAGCGAGTTCAAACAAACACAAACGCATCCAAAAATCCTTAGCTTGCGCTAAACTGGGAGCTGAAACTATAAAAGTCGATTTGAAAAAATAATAGTCCTGGTCAGATGGACAAAAAGGTCATCCTTTTTTCAAAATTTAAAAAAGATTGCAGGTATCAGACAGATTTATCCTTTCGAAAAACTAGCCAAAGAGATTGCAACGATTGCTAAAATGTTATCCTTGTTTTATAGATCTCGAGAAGCGAAGAAGAGTTTCAGTTTACGGAAAGAAATAATGGATTCTATACGACAGACAAACTCACTTATGAACAAATTGAATAGATACCAAAGCCAAATTGGAAAACGTGATTTAGATGGAATCTTATCCAGTTTTATTTTCAAGTCGCCAAACTGAGTTCAACAGTAGCCAACTTGAAAAAAGAAGTGAAAAAGATGCAACAATTAGATTGGAAATCAGCAAAAAACCACGGCCAGTCAGCCGGGTACCAAGAACAATTAGTGAGCAATTTCTCTGGAAAACCTACAGCAAATCTTCATCTGATTTTTGGAGCGCCCATGCTTCAGAGCCATATTTGACCACTGTCATCACTGTAGCTTTTAATATTCTAGTCTTGGTTTGCAGACTCATCTTCTTATTCTTCCAAACAGGGTTGCCACCCGGGCGGCAACCCTGGTTGTCTGTCATATTTGCTAAGTGCCCATGAAAAAAACAGAAGAAAAAAAAAACAAAAGAACCTGTTGATTCAAATATCGATAATGATCTTTTTTTCACAACGTCGTAAAAATGACGAAAATCTGATACTACTGTGGAGTCTCATAATTTTGAAACAACCAGACGAACAATCATAGAAAATCCCGGTTTCCAGTTCTGAATAGACCTGAGTTGGCACCAGGGAAACAAAGTTTCTTCATAGGACTATAAGAAATTTGCCTACCAAACCGATTATCATTGCCTTAAATTCGTGCTTCATTTTTATTCAATTGATTTTGTTATTTTTTCTTCTAGGAAAATTGAAGAATTTATATTTATAAATCCTGGATGTCAAATAAGTCTGACAGTGTTATCTGTGTCCGAAGTGTTAGGTGTTAGTGACAGTGTTATCATGGAGGAGACGATAATAACTCGAAACGGACGTTATTATGTACTTTTGTACTTTTGCTGTATATGTATTTATTATTGTGTGAGCCACGGCTTGATTTCTATTTTTAAAAAAATCGATACTGCAAAATTCACCGGGTAAAGAAATAGCAAGTGGAGAACTTGTATACTCCATTTCTGCATGCATTTACATTTTTACTCATAGTATATCAATGACTAATGAGCCAAAATTTAAAAGAAATGTCGTTATGAGGTATTTTATGCTTGGGGCGCGAGGGAATTCCTTATCTTTTTTTTTTCTCATCACCAATTCCTCTACTGTCTGGGGAGTGCTTTTTTAATGGGTGCTTCAATGGGGTTTTACGATATTTTGTACCACAGATGATCGATCTGCGTTTTGATGATAAAAATGTTGAATTTTACAAACTTATTGCACAAATTGCCTTAGAATTAGGATCTATTGCCCTTAGTGTTACTTTATTTTTTTCTTTGCAATATATATCTCTAGTACATATATTTTTTTTCTTAGTGTTGTACAAATTTGCTCATTTCTTCTCCATTCTATAATCTTCGCGTTAGTCGAAAACCCAGTTTGGGTTTGTGATCGCAACTGCTCAAGGAAAGTTGAGAAAAGGGTTAGAGAAGGCTATTATTTTTTTTATGGGGGAGAATTTATGAGACCGAAGAGATTATGCAAAAAAAAATGAAACAACTAAGAAGAAAATTTGAACAAAAAACTGTTTTAATTGTATTTATTAGTGCTGAAGAAACAGAGAAGCTATTAGACCCAAGCATTGCAAAGCTGAGATCGAAAACAACAGAAAATGAACTTCGTATAATAAGTTTTACAATGCAATAGAAAGGTATAATGACAATCCTATGAAATTATACACAGATAGTTCTTTGAAGTTGAATGAAGGATGTGTATGTTCGATAGCCAATTCTCGCCGTTCACAAGTAATATACATAAGAACAGAAAATAAAAATTCAACTCAAGCCGAATATGAAGGAATATTAAGAGCATTGGTGGTAATTTAAAGCAAGAATTGGGGATCACACGGCTCAAAGTTTGCCTTAGATTCTTTGTCACTGCTTGTTTGAACTGCTTAGACTCTATAGTAAGCATAAGAGCTCCCAAGAAAGAGGTGCTGGTAAGGCGGCTTAAAGACAACAAACTTATAAGAGACTGACACGGCTTAAAACCATAAGGTTGTTATAGGTGGCTGAGCATGTCGGAATTTGGGACAATGAAATGGCGGATACGGGAGCTAATTATGCAGCAAAAAGAATGCAAAATAAACTAGAAGTTATTACATATTACAAAATACAGTCTACGATGAAACTATTAAAGTCACCCTCAGTATTTACTAGAAATAAAATTGCATCAGTCCCCCACTATAACAATTACGCTGTTGAGTTAAACCTATTCAGGGTAATGACAGGAGCTGGGGTAAACAGCAGGGCAAACAAACTTAAACTAATGCTCAACATTTTCAAAAATTGGGATTACGAGGTTTGTTTGACCAAAGTTTTGTAACCAAATGATTGTTGAAAAGAAATAAAATGCCAGGATCGAATTAAAAAAAAAATAATTTTTTTTTGATGATATTACCACGAAAATATGGTTTATATTCTAAGATGGTATGGGAAAAAAGGATCTGATAGGAACCCCCCCCTCCAATTGAAGTCACTTCAATTGTACAATACAAATTTAACATAAAAGCCTCAATATTTGGTCTCGTTTCTTATTGCTTTCAAATTTTTGTGTTTTTAGTTGAAGCATTAGAATTAATTTCAGTACCAATTTGCTAGCACACATACATCTATCTTAGATTTTCTGAATTACACAAGTAAAAAAATAAAAAGTTCCAAGGTAAAAGGTCTTTTTTTTAAATTGAACACTAGTTTCGACGGAATTCCACTATTTTCTACCCATATACAAGTTCGCATGAATGAAGCAATGAATAAAAAATCTACCTCTAGAAAAATGACCTGTCTAACCTTTAGTGTAAGTTTTTCCTAAAAATCCTGCCTCCTAATAAAAACTGAGAATAAAGCGAGTTCAAACAAACACAAAACGCATCCAAAAATCCTTAGCTCGTGCTAAACTGGGACCTAAAAACTATAAAAGTCAACTTGAAAAATAATAGTCCTGGTCAGATGAACAAAAAGGTCATCCTTTTTTCAAAATTTAAAAAGATTGCAGGTAGCAGACAGATTTATCCTTTCGAAAAACTAGCCAAAGAGATTGCAACGATTGCTAAAATGTTTATCCTTTTTTTTACAGATCTCCAGAAGCGAAGAAGAGTTTCGGTTTACGGAAAGAAATAATGGATTCTATACGACAGACAAACTCACTTATGGAAAAATTGAAAAGATACCAAAGCCGAATTGGAAAAACGTGATTTAGATGGAATCTTGTCCAGTTTTTTTTTTAAGTCGCCGAACTGAGTTCAACAGTAGCCAACTATAAAAAAGAAGTGAAAAAGATGCAACAATTAGATTGGATATCAGCAAAAAAAAAAAACCACGGCCAGTCAGCCGAGTACCAAGAACAATTAGTGAGCAATTTCTCTGGAAAACATATAGCAAATCTTCATCTGCTTTTCGGAGCGCCCATGCTTCAGAGCCATATTTGACCACTGTCATCACTGTAACTTTTAATATTCTAGTCTTGGTTTGCAGACTTATCTTCTTATTCTTCTAAACTTTTTTTAATTGTAAAAAAACCCTGAGCCTTGGCTATTCTACTTTTAAAATCTTCACTACGATGCAACTTAACCTGTTGCAGGTTTCTCTAATGAATACTTGGACAATTTCGAGAGCATGAATAAAGCTACTTTGCATTCAAATTGCCGTAGTTATTCCAATTGAAGCCTTTCTTAGTATTATATTAAATTTACTTTCTAAAAACTCTATGTGTTCAAAACATGCCAAAAGCAGATGCGTGAGGATACATTACTTCTAAGACCAACCAAGGGATTTCAAGAAGAGTATCTCAGTTAGTAATCAATATATCTGATTTTAATACTCATGTTTAATAAAGTTTAATGTGTGACCTATTCAAATTCAGATACCAATTTTTTTTTTCAAATTCGTAACCATCAATACTTTTTATTTATTATAATGTCAAATAATTAGACTTCTCAATATATGACAGTCTTGCTTAGGATCAAATCTTTGTGGAAGTGTGTAGTTTATTTCAAAGACAATTTAGTCTCACGAAAGAGTGATTTACCTGCATCCATATTTGAAAAAATATATGTCAAATATTTTTGGTCAAATAACAATGGTAAGTTATATTGAGCTTTCGTTGATTGGAACATTCAGCTAAAGCTAACTAAAAGCAGAATCAGACGAAAACCGATGGTTTTAATTTAGGAATCTAAACATTCACTTTTTGCTTTAGTTTTTTTTTTGCCAAAAATTTTGAAGCAGCGTTGGTGACCCAAGGATGTTTGTATATGTCCCCCTCTAGGGACAATAAAATGTTTTATCCTTGATCAAACAAGAGCCAAATAGCAAACTGGTCAATATTTTGTATATTTATATATTTGCATGTTAATAACAGACCCATTTAAGACTACGTTCTATTCTTATTTCAAAGGTACAGTATCATTGTGAACCAAAGTCGATTAATTATTTTCACCCAAATCAATGCACGAACAAAAAATTAACACAAAAACCATAATAGGGCAAAGCAGTTAAAGATTAAGTGCTTCAAATACGAAATTATTTCTCCTATTAACAAATTGCCTAATTAACTGCATAAACTGTCGTAATAAAGCTATTTTATGTTTCAGATTTATAATTAATTGAACTTACAGCTAACGGACGTAACTTAAAGATATAAGATTTCAATATTCCAACGGTTTTTAATACAGACATTAGAGATGTCTATATTACCATCGTTGGATGGTTATGTTTCGATTACTTTCTTAAATAGCCAAAGTAAGATTGTTGGAGCACGCAAAGATTGTGGTTTGAACCTTAATCTTTCCCATCGTAGATATATATTAGTGACATAAGAGAACATTCTAAGAAACCATCAACACCCTTTATGGTGCCATGCTGCAGAGTCGTCTCGAAGAGAACTCGAATTGGACTTGAATGGAGTAGCATAATGGCATGAATGAGATAATCATACGCTTTACGAACATCATTCCCTGCTAACACGAGTTTCACTTGATGCATCAGCATAGATCAATGTTTTCGCAACAACCAACAAAGCGTGGGCACAACCAAGGCGTGGCTGGTAACAAAATTGGTAAGGTTGAACATATCATTTCACGTTCAGATGGTAGAAGCTTACAGAACGTAGTAGCCAACGTTATAGGGCGGAAAGATAAGTTGTGGGTGGCGAGTTTAACTTTCTTTGGAATTGTAGTGAGATCTCCAATCGAGAAAGAAGAAGGTACAACTTCTTGAGAAACAATCATCTGCATCTAAACAAGCAAAATAGTTTACCAGCAGCTCGCTTCCATGCAGAATAAACACTATTCGACGAAGGTTCTAAAAAATTTGGTTGCTTTGGGTTTTGTTGGACCAGAGCCTTTTTCCGTACAAATAACTACCGAACTTTGAAACTTTCAAATAACTACATCACATGTCATGTGATCGTGATGGGGTCATGGAGAAAAGAAACCAGAAGTTGTCTCACATGCCTAGTTTGACTCAGGATTTGAGAGCCCAAAATGGAGAAAACCCCTGTGAATTGGAAATATGCCAAACTGTGACATAAAAAGCTGGTGATCCTGTAAATTTTGAGATGACTTTACCGTGTGTGTTGTTCAGACAGTCTGTCTTTCTATCTGACGGATCTGTTTCTGTCATATTATTATTATTTATTGAACATCCATCAATCACAAAACATGACATTTCGGAGTAAAGGGAAAAGAAAAGAAGAAGAAAAAAAAAACAAAGCTAACGAACAAGAAACCAATGACACAGACAAACAACAAAACAGAACACTATTGATTTTTTTTTCTATCTGAGTCACCTTAGCCACCTGTCAGGTCTCAGGAGACGAGATCACGACAGTCCAACTTTCAACCTTTTGGATCAAATGTTGACAAAGGCAAGATTTTTGACAAAGAAACGGAATATATAATATATATTTATGTATATATATATATATATATATATATATATATATATATATATATATATATATATATATATATATATATATATATATATATATATATATATATATATATATATATATATATATATATATATATATATATATATATATATATATATATATATATAAAAAGAAAAAAAAAAACCTGTTGATTCAAATGTCGATAATGATCTTTATTCACAACGTCGTAAAAACGACGAAAATCTGGTACTATTGTGGAGTCTCGTAATTTTGAAACAACCAGACGAACATTCATAGAAAATCACGGTTTCCAGTTCTGAATAGACCTGAGTTGGCACCAGGGAAACAAAGTTTCTTCATAGGATTTTAAGAAATTTGCCTACCAAATCGATTATCAGTGCCTCAAATTCGTGCTTCATTTTTATTCAACTGATTTTGTTATTTTTTCTTCTAGGAAAATTGAAGAATTTTATATTTATAAATCCTGGATGTCAAATAAGTCCAACAGTGTTATCTGTGTCGGAAATTTTAAGTATTAGTAACAGTGTTATCATGGAGGAGACGATAATAACTCGAAACGGACGTTATTATGTACTTTTGTACTTCTGTTGTATATGTATTTATTATTGTGTGAGCCACGGCTTAATTTCTATTTTAAAAAAATCAATACTGCAAAATTCACCGGGTAAAGAAATAGCAAGTGGAAAACTTGTACACTCCATTTCTGCATGCATTTACATTTTTACTCATAGTATATCAATGGCTAATGAGCCAAAATTTAAAAGAAATGTCATTATGAGGTATTTTATGCTTGGGGCGCGTGGGAATTCCTTATCTTTTTTTCTCATCACCAATTCCTCTACTGTCTGGGGAGTGCTTTTAATGGGTGCTTCGGGCTTTTACGATGTTTTGTACCACAGATGATCGATCTGTGTTTTGATGATAAAAATGTTGAATTTTACAAACTTATTGCACAAATTGCCTTAGAATTAGGATCTATTACCCTTAGTGTTACTTTATTTTTTTCTTTGCAATATATATCTCTAGTACATATTTTTTTTTCTTACTGTTGTACAAATTTGCTCATTTCTTCTCCATTCTATAATCTCTGCATTAGTCGAAAACCCGATTTGGGTTTGTGATCGCAACTGCTCAAGGTAAGTTGAGAAAAGGGTTAGAGAAGGCTATTATTTTTTATGGGGGAGAGTTTAGGAGACCGAAGAGATTATGCAAAAAAATTAAAGAACTAAGAAGAAAATTTGAACAGAAAACGGTTTTAATTGTATTTATTAGTGCTGAAGAAACAGAGAAGCTATTAGACCCAAGCATTGCAAAGCTGAGATCAAAAACAACAGTAAATAGACTTTGTATAATAAGTTTTACAATGCAATAGAAAGGTATGATGATAATCCTATGAAGTTATACATGCTTATAAAACCATAAGGTTGTTATAGGTGGCTGAGCATGTCGGAATTTGCGACAATGAAATGGCAGATACGGGGGCTAATTATGCAGCAACAAGAACGCAAAATAAACAAGAAGTTATTATATATTACAAAATACAGTCTAAGATGAAGCTACCAAAGCCACTCTCAGTATTTACTAGACATAAATTGCATCAGTCCCCCACTATAACAATTACGCTGTTGAATTAACCCCATTCAGGGTAATGACAGGAGCTGGGGTAAACAGCAGGGCAAACCAACTTAAACTAATGTTCAACATTTTCAAAAAATGGGAATGCGAGGTTTGTTTGACCAAAGTTTTGTAACCAAATGATTGTTGAAAAGAAATAAAATGCCTGGACCAATATTAAAAAAAAAAATTTTTTTGATGATATTATCACGAAAAATATAGTTTTTATTCTAACATGGTATGCAAAAAAGGATCTGATAGGAACACCCCTCCCCCCCCCCCAATTGAAGTCACTTAAATTGTACAATACAAATTTAACATAAAAGCCTCAATATTTGGTCTCGTTTCTTATTGCTTTTAAATTTTTGCGTTTTCAGTTCAAGTATTAGAATTAATTTCAGTACCAATTTGCTAGCACACATACATCTATCTTAGATTTTCTGAATTACACAAGTAAAAAATAAAAAATTCCAAGGTATAAGGTCTTTTTTGAAATTGAACACTAGTTTCGACGGAATTCCACTATTTTCTACCCATATGCAAATTCGCATGAATGAAGCAATAAAAAAAATCTACCTCTAGAAAAATGACCTGTCTAACCTTTAGTGTAAGTTTCCTAAGAATCCTGCCTGCTAATCAAAACTGAGAATAAAGCGAGTTCAAACAAACACACACGCATCCAAAAATCCTTAACTCGCGCTAAACTGGGACCTGAAACTATAGAAGTCGACTTGAAAAATAATAGTCCTAGTCAGATGGACAAAACGGTCATCCTTTTTTCAAAATTTAAAAAGATTGCAGGTAGCAGACAGATTTATCCTTTCGAAAAAACTAGCCAAAGAGATTGTAACGATTGCTAAAATGTTATCCTTTTTTTATAGATCTCCAGAAGCGAAGAAGAGTTTCAGTTTACGGAAAGAAATAATGGATTCTATACGACAGATAACTCACTTATTGAAAAATTGAAAAGATACCAAAGCCAAATTGGAAAACGTGATTTAGATGGAATCTTATCCAGTTTTATTTTCAAGTCGCCAAACTGAGTTCATCAGTAGTCAACTTGAAAAAAAAGTGAAAAAGATGCAACAATTAGGTTGGATATCAGCAAAAAAACCACAGCCAGTCAGCCGGGTACCAAGAACAATTAGTGAGCAATTTCTCTGGAAAGCATATAGCAAATCTTCATCTGCTTTTCGGAGCGCCCATGCTTCAGAGCCATATTTGACCACTGTCATCACTGTAGCTTTTAATATTCTAGTCTTGGTTTGCAGACTTATCTTCTTATTCTTCCAAACAGGGTTGCCACCAGGGCGGCAACCCTGGTTGTGTGTCATGTTTGCTAAGTACCATGTAAAAAAAAAAAAAAAAAAAAAAAAAAAAAAAAAAAAAAAAAAAAAAAAAAAAAAAAAAAAAAAAAAAAAAAAAAAAAAAAAAAAAAACCTGTTGATTCAAATGTCGATAATGATCTTTATTCACAACCTCGTAAAAATGACGAAAATCTGGTACTACTGTGGAGTCTCATAATTTTGAAACAACCAGACGAACGATCATAGAAAATCACGATTTCCAGTTCTGAATAGACCTGAGTTGGCAACAGGGAAACAAAATTTCTTCATAGGACTATAAGAAATTTGCCTACCAAACTGATTATCAGTGCCTTAAATTCGTGCTTCATTTTTATCCAACTGATTCTGTTATTTTCTCTTCTAGGAAAATTGAAGAATTTTATATTTATAAATCCTGGATGTCAAATAAGTCCGACAGTGTTATCTGTGACGGAAGTGTTAAGTGTTAGTGACAGTGTTATCATGAGGAGACGCTAATAAGTCGAAACAGACGTTATTATGTACTTTTGTACTTCTGTTGTATATGTATTTATTATTGTGTGAGCCACGGCTTAATTTCTATTTTAAAAAAATCAATACTGCAAAATTCACCGGGTAAAGAAATAGCAAGTGGAGAACTTGTATACTCCATTTCTGCATGCATTTATATTTTTTACTCATAGTATATCAATGGCTAATAAGCCAAATTTAAAATAAATGTCGTTATGAGGTATTTTATGCTTGGGGCCCGTGGGAATTCCTTATCTTTTTTTTATCATCACCAATTCCTCTACTGTCTGGGGAGTGCTTTTAATGGTTGCTTCAATGGGGTTTTACGATGTTTTGTACCACAGATGATCGATCTGTGTTTTGATGATAAAAATGTTGAATTTTATAAACTTATTGCACAAATTGCCTTAGAATTAGGATCTATTGCCCTTAGTGTTACTTTATTTTTTTCTTTGCAATATATATCACTAGTATATATATATTTTTTTGCTGTTGTACAAATTTGATCATTTCTTCTCCATTCTATAATCTTTGCATTAGTCGAAAACCCAATTTGGGTTTTTTTGATCGCAACTGCTCAAGGAAAGTTCAGAAAAGGGTTAGAGAAGGCTATTATTTTTTTATGGGGGAGAATTTAGGAGACCGAAGAGATTATGCAAAAAAAAATGAAAGAACTAAGAAGAAAATTTGAACAGAAAACAGTTTTAATTGTATTTATTAGTGCTAAAGAAACAGAGAAGCTATTAGACCCAAGTGTTGTAAAGCTGAGATCGAAAACAACAGAAAATGGGCTTCGTATAATAAGTTTTACTATGCAATAGAAAGGTATGATGATAATCCTATGAAATTATAAAACAGATAGTTCTTTGAAGTTGAAAGAAGGATGTGTATATTCGATAGCCAATTCTCGCCGTTCACAAGTAATATACATAAGAACAGAAAATAAAAATTCAACTCAAGCCGAATATGAAGGAATATTAAGAGCATTGGTGGTAATTTAAAGCCAGAATTGGGGATAACACGACTCAAAGTTTGCCTTAGATTCTTTGTCACTGCTTGTTTTGAGCTGCTTAGACTCTATAGTAAGCATAAAATCTCCCAAGCAAGAGGTGCTGGTAAGGCGGCTTCAAACAAACTTATAAGAGACTGACACGGCTTAAAACCGTAAGGTTGTTATAGTTGGCTGAGCATGTCCGATTTTGGGACAATGAAATGGCAGATACGGGAGCTAATTATGCAGCAACAAGAATGCAAAATAAACTAGAAGTTATTATATATTACAAAATACAGTCTACGATGAACCTACCAAAGTCACTCTTAGTATTTACTAGACATAAAATTGCATCAGTCCCCCACTATAACAATTACGCTGTTGAGTAAACCCCATTCAGGGTAATGATAGGAGCTGGGGTAAACAGCAGGGCAAACAAACTTAAACTAATGCTTAACATTTTCAAAAAATGGGATTGCGAGGATACCAGCCTAGGTAAATTTGGTGTAGGAAAAGAAAACAGTAATGGATACAGACTTTTGCAATTTTGTAGGTATAACAATCTAGTTATAACCAATACGGTGGTTGGTCATAAAATGGCTCATAAGTTAACATGGTATTCACGTGTTGGTAAGACAGCAAACCTTATTGATTAAGTTATAGTAAACCGAAGACTGGCAGGATCAATACAAGATACTAGGGTATATAGGAGTGCTGTTATTGATGTTAAAAGTAAAGATCACCATCTAGTAGTGTCAAGGGTTAATTTAAAGCTGAAATATCGGAAGGGTAACTACCTCCCGGGAAGTTATGATGTTGGACGAGAAAGGGTGGGCGGGAGAGGGGGGCTAGTTGCCCTCAAATCACTTTCGACTATTAAAAAGGGCACTAGACCTTTGAATTTCCAATCGAATGAGCCCTTTTTCAAGTTTCTACGACAAAGATTTCAATAAAAAACTTATATGCCCCCAGGGCATAACTTATAATCCTTGCCCCGAGGGTTGTGGAGGAGTGTCCTCCTCAAAAAGATATTTTCTATGTGGAAATCAACTACGCTGAGCAAAATATATATCTCAAAAATTTTGATTGGATGTGTTTGGGGGAATGATGGGGCGTGGGGGGGGGGGGCTAGTTGCCCTCTAATCACTTTCGACTATCAAAAAGGGCACTAGCCCTTTGAATTTCCAATCGAATGAAGCCTTTTTTGAAGTTTCTACGACAACGGCTTCTATAAAAACCTTATTTGCCCCCAGGGCATAACGTAAAACCCTTGCCCCGAGGGTTGTGGAGGGAGTGTCCTCCTCGAAAAGATATTTTCTATCTGAAAATCAACTACGCTGAACAAAATGGCTTTCACAAAATTTTGATTGGATGTGTTTGGGGGAATGATGGGCGTTGGGGGGGGGGGCTAGTTGCCCTCCAATCACTTTCGACTATTAAAAAGGGCACTAGCCACTACAGTTTCCAATCGAATGAGCCATTTTCGAAGTTTCTACGACAACTCCTTCGATACAAAGTGCCCGGGTATGGAAAAGAAGAAAAAGAAAAACAATACATTGTGCCCACATCGTTCTTTATTTAGGCAGCGCTATCGCGCTGCCTATGATATGCACGACCACAAAGGCCAAACCCATTGACGGGGGGGGGGGGGGGGGGGGGGTAGATAGATAGCCTCTTGCTCTTTGCAAGGATGATTTCATCAGTATTAGGTTACGGTGAGTTGGGATTTTATATGCAAATAGTCGTTTAATTCTTTTATCGAAGGGACCTTGTTAAAACGACTATTGAGGGTTTTTCAAATTAGGCTCTCCAGATTTTTTTTTTACAAAACTAAATAATAAACAAGCTAATTATCTTGTATCTCTGTAGCTCAGAGACGAACCCAGGGGGATAACGGGGATAAATCCCCCGAAATTCAAGACATTTGTCCAGTAGGGTCGACATTCTTATATATCTTGACGGATACGAAAGGATAATATGCGCCGTGAATCTTAATGTGACGAGGATAAAAAAAAATTATTGATTTATTCTATAAAATAAAATTTAAAACGAAAAACTGCCTTAAAAACTAACTAAATTCATTACAGGTTTTAATCCAATTGATATAGAGTAATGTATGTACAACAAGTAGGTAATGTGTGACGATCTCCAAACGTGCATTTTTGTTTTATGAAAATGCAAATGGGAGCAATGTCAGGCTGCCGCCAAGCAAGCCACTTGCTGTTCTAACCTCATATGAGCGTTGAACTTCATTTAAATCACGCGTGTGCTTTTTCAGTTTTTATATAGAAAATTAGGCCCCTGTTTATTAATTAGTCGACAATTATGTCAAAACGGAAATAAAAAATTATACTTTTTCAAAAAGAAAAAGTTGTTTGATAGCAGGAGCCAAGTGAACAGTAAAAATAAGACCGATCAGCAGGTGAATAGTGATCTCTCACCCTTATAGCCTGAACCTACGTCTTGTTGTGATCCCAGCATCAAGGCAGATATATCATATTCTTAATACTCTGTTATAGCAACCTGGATTGGGTCTAATGCTCAGACCTGTAATACTTTTGATTAAGGCCTATATAATGACAGAGGTTTAGTTTTATCCACTTAAACGAAATATACTTTACTCAAAATTTCCTCATGGTCAAGAAACCTTAAAAATTCCAAAGACATTGGCTAACTGAATTTTCTTGGCTATGTCATTCTGAATTTAAGCAACGAGCTTATTGTCAATATTTCTGTCTTTCTTCTAATGAAAATAGTGAAGTAGGAAAGTCCTGTAAAACTGGGGGTATCTAGTAAGGGTTTCCCTTACTAGAACCCTTACTTTACTTAGGGTTCCCTTACTAGATACCCGAGTTGTACATGACTTTTTACATGGACAGATCTACGTGAACACGAGTTTTACATGAACAGGAAAAAGTCTACTGCTTTTTCTCCTTTGGAATAGTAAGAGACGAACCTCAAAAAAATCAGGCAGCTAACGAAGTCCAATATACGTAATGGCCTGTTCTTCGAATATAATAGTAATAATAATTTATTTTTGACCCACTATACAGAAAATGAAGTGGAGTAACACAAGAAAAGAAAAAAAAAAAACAAAAAATACATTTAACAACAACACAATAAATAAATGTTACACTCAATGCGCTGTGGCTACCTGGATAAGTGGGTGGTTAACATCCAAAGTAGTATAAATGTTCTTTTGAAGACGGCTACCTTGTCTGACAAAACAATTTACAATATCTGGAGCCCCAAAAATCCGCATCATTTTTCTATTAATGTATCTGCGAGGCAGATACAATAAAAACTTGCAATATCGGAAATACATAATTCTAATATCGCTAATATCCTCTGGTCGAAACAGGGTGTAAAGGCCAGCTGGGAAACAAAACCGCATGGTCACAAAAGCTCGAGTACAATTTAGCCAATGCTTTTTGTTATATCTTCCCCTGTTGGGGACAATTTTTGCGTACCCCAGTTTCAGCTTCTCTTTAATATCACTCAATGCCCGGAAACGAAATAACGTAAGCGATTTGCAAATATTGATCCAAAGCCATCGGAAAAGATTCAACACTTTTTACAGAAAATAAGCCGCAATCAAGCGGCGTTGCTGAAGATTTTGAATTAAACACTAAATATTCAAATTTATAAGTGTTGAGGCTTAATCCGATTTCCCCATACAGCCGCGATACTAGTAGCACAGACTTCGTTAAAGTAAACTCTGACCTGTTAACAAGCAGAAGATCCGCATATGCAATATAGGAGACGTTTAACAACCCTGAGAATAAGAAGCGGTATCTTATTAAGAACATTCAATAAACAAGCTTTAAAAATATGAGGTGAAAGCACACCACCCTGACGGACCCCAGATCTCTAACTTGGATTTTACAACAGGCCCGGGAACCCTGCCTCAACTGAAGAAATGCATTCTAGTACAAAAACCGAAGTACACAAATAACTGAACTATTCACACCCAACCATTTTTTTTTTTTTTTTCACAATAAAAGATTTAGTTTATTGATATATTCCTTGAGTTAATAAAAAAAGGAAAACAAGCACGCAGCATTCAAAACGCACCTAAATACTATCCGTCCCAAAACTAAAGCAGCTGTAACCCAGCAGAAATAGTCATGTATTATGAGCAGCTCGGAAAGAGCCCAGTTTTTGAAGACGTTTAGACTCAAGTGACATTTATATTCCTGTTAATACACTCGTTGCGCGTCAGTCCTTTCAGTACCAATTTACAGACCCTTGTATGTTAAAAAGTATCGTAACCCTGCCTGCATCTAAGTATAATCCTGTAATACTTATGTGAGCATTCAATAAATCTCTTGTGTTTTTTATTGTGTTCATCTATGCTAGAATATCTCAGATTAGTCCCGTGTCTCCATCAATCCCATAAGAAATCTGATTTTGACTTAAAATATAACTTTTAAAGATAGCCTGGTAATTGACTTCCATAGACATTGTGGCTATGGCGTTGGGTGAACGCTTCTTAAACAGTGAAGTCTAGAGGAGATGTTAAGAGAATAAGATTAATCGCGACCATGAGTAGTCAGATTTAAATTCCCCACCCAGAAACTAAGGAAATGAATGCTATAGAAGCAGCCATTGGTCTTCTAGGACTTAAAGAACAATGAAATTATAATGATCTAATAAAGACGAAATGGAATTCTTTATGATCACCTGGAGAAGTACAGAAACAAGAAAGAAGACGTCAAGAAATGTCAAGAAAAGTAGAGCCGAAGCATTCCATTAATTGATGCCTGAAGCAAGGGCTCAACCCAAAACTATACCGATTGATAATAGCAAAATATCGAAACAATAGAACAAGCTGTTCAAGAAATACAAAGTGCGGTTGAAATTGACAACAATGTATTACAGCACAAGAAACTGTCAATAAATTTTGTGGAGGAACAAACCCCACTATAATCAAGAGAAGCATTCCCAAGATTTTTTTTCAAGAAACAACTCCCCAAGAAAAAAAAAAAAAAAAAAAGAAAAAAAAAAAGCCTGAAAACCCAAGGAAATCCCCTAGTCTTTTTTTACCTGCTGCTAGAATGACACTGGTAAATCGGAAGAGAGCTGTTTAAGATGATGTCAAAAATATTTATTCAACTTTATGTCAATTTTTTGCATAAGCATAAATTTTCCAAGCTGAAGAAGTTGAGTTAATCTCAGAAAAACCTACCAGTAGCAAAAAAAAGCGAAAGTGAAGAAACGGTAAAACTAGATACTGGTCATAAGTTATTATAATAATAACTATTTTCTATTTAAGTTTAAAAAATAAGGTTCTTCTAATGGGACTAAATAGCAAAGATGATACTTGAAATGAAAAAAAAATATGTTTTCAAAGTTTATGTAATTAACTCGTGATAAGACAATGAAACTGAATGGCTGTTTTTAATAAAATAAACTTAGCCGTAATATTACCCAATGTTTGTTAAACTCTGCAAAAATTACTGAGAAACAGAACCGACGCAAATAACGGATTAGGAGCTGAAAAGTCGTTGGAAGATCTAAGAAACTAAAGCAAGGTCAGGTTTTAATAAAGCACTAGTTTTACACAATTCTAAAAACCAGTATTGTAGATATGTGCTCCATAAACTTAGACCTCTAAAAAATTTCTTATATAATTTTTGTGGCTAGTAATTCAATATCAGTTGAAAAGAATTTTTTCTCATTTTAACCTACATAAGGCAAAGCGCCTATTATACAATTTCACACACAGACAAAAAAAAATACATAGTGGACATAGGAGTGATGCTGAATGATCACCTGGATTCAGAAAATGAGCTTGATCCAGTTCCAAATGTGAAAAAACAAGGCTCTAAAATTACGGCCGGATTTAAAGCTTTTACACTCCTAGGCCCAAGCGTTGTTGCCGCTCCATTTTTGCGAGATTTTCGGGGAAATCCCCAAAATTCGAGGAATTCCTGTGTTGTTTTAAGATCACTATTCCGTGAATAGGTAGCGCGGCACCCGAGCAAACCTGGCGTTTTGACGATGGATCACATCAGTCCAGATTTAGTTAAGAAATTAACTTAAAAAAGACAAGTTTTTTTTAGCTGAAAGTAGGGAGCGAAATTAGGACTTGAAACGAACGGAGGTTGTTCCGTATGTGAGGAGGCCTGTCCCCTCCTCAGCGCGTCACTCTTCACGCTAGAGTTTTTTTATTCTTTAAAAAAAAGCTGTGAGAGAGTCAAACTTTGGGGTGGGGAGCGAGGCGTTGAGGAGGGGACGACCCCTTTCATATGCGGAGTATTTTTCTGTTCGTTTTGGGTTTTAGTGTCGGTCCTTACTTTTCGGGTAGGAAAAGACTTGATTTTTTTTTAGTTAATTACGAATAAAAATCAAACTTGTTCAAGCTTCTGTGGAATCTCCGAGAGTTCAAAAATTTGATCTGATTTCAATACAAATTCCAAGATCCGGCAGTGAGAGTCGAAAATCCATTAATAATATTTATAAATTTTGTGACAGAAGTCTTGTAGTGAAAATTGTAGTCATTATATAGTTTAAAACTGAATCAAAATCAAAAATCGTATTGCAAATAAAAAAAAAGCTACTAGATACTACAACTCGATTCTACAACTCCGACTCCAAACCGTGGAAAAAATGCAATATTTTCTTGTACTTTTAGAAACCCCACTGCTCCGTATCATGGAAGCAATAAAGGAGTCAGATGCAACTACTTATGCCTGCTTCATGAGGCAATGCCTCTAGGACCTAATGGTCTAACAGGTGAAACAAGTGAAGCAAACAAGACCTGATGGAGTCCTGCTCGCGACGCCCGGGGTATTTCCTTTGTCCTTATAGTAAGGAAAAAGTCGGGAGCAGCTCTATTAACAGTGGATGGTGAAACTATTACAGGATGCAGCATGGAAAATAGAAGACCGTCTTTAAAGACTTGCGCTTTGCAAGTAGCGTTTTTAAAGGCGGTATCATCAAACAAGTACAAATTCAAGACAGCCGCAATTTGTGCAGAGATGGGAAGAAGAATATTTCTTAACACCGTGTGGATCATGTAGACAGTTTTTGATTGAATTTTGCAGTGATACTCCTTTTTTTATGTGTAAACCTGACTTAGAACCACATTCATATATTGAAACTACAAGTTCTGCCCTATTACCCCAAGTTTTTGGGAGGCTTTAAACATTGACTATATTCGAGTAATTTCTGTATGTTTTGAGTTGAATATCAGTTTTATTTATAAAAAAAAAAAAAAAAAAAAAGACCAAACAAAATAGATCACAAAACACCAACAAATACAAACAAACGGTTCGTTTCCTGCCTACCAGGGAAACAAGGCATTTAAAACGCTTTACAGCCAATAAGGTGTTACGTCTGTAACCGCCGAGGCCACATTGCATGATAATTGCCGTTCACAAAACAATTTACGCCCCCCCCCAATGATGGAAACCGTTTTTTTTCCAGGAGAACAAACAATAGTGGGAATGATATGAGAAGTTATTGAGGATTACCCCATCACTCCTACTAACCCTATTATATACCAGACCACCCCCTCTTCGAACAAAGTAATTATTTTAACCTTTATCAAATTATCCAGCGCGGCACATATCAATACAGCAAATTAAAGCGATAAAAATCTATCCCGGCCAATAGCTGTAGTGATAAACATTATTCGTCAGTATTTACCCAGTGGTCACTCTAGAAAAGATTATTTATTATGTATGTTCATTCGCTCTTATATATGTTGTAGTCTATATAGAAAAAGTTTACTGATTAGAGTTTAGTTTCATATCCCATAAGTTAAGTGAAGGTATCATTTTAGTATTAGGTGAAGGGAGAGAATATTTAAAATCCAATCATGTAAATATTAGTAACATAACTAGTAGAAGAACATTAGTTGGGTGAAGGAATTTTAAGTAACCTAAATGCAAAGCACAGGTGTCATGAAGTAGTCAGGAGTGTATGAAATTTCTAACATATGGTAGATGCCTAAAAGTCAGTCAAATTTGTAAAATGAAGTTAAAGAGTTCAATTATGGAAACTTAATGATGATGACATAATTGAACTGATGATGACATTGAAAGAAAACTATGTAACGTAATTAAAAATCTAAAAGTATAAGCACCCCTTTCAAACTATTAGTTTAAGAAAACGTCGGCTCATTTTTAAAATAAACCTCAACTAAAATCCCGGCATATCACGCCTAATTAAAATAGTCACAAAATATGCATTGGTTTCACTTTTTACAGCGACCGACAAGACCGGGTTTACTACGTAATAAATTCCTCTGAAGATAGCCTAAATGACAATAAGGACTGTCTGTTAGCTTTGGATAAGACAAATTTATGTCGCTATTAACGAAAAAAAAAATATTGGATCTAATGTTACACCGTTTTTTCAACTTATTAAAAAGAAACTTATGTCGCTATTAACGAAAAATTGTTTTGCTAGTGTAAATAAAAGTTACCTATTAAAGAAACAATTTACGTTGCAATAAATAAAAAGGCTGTCTTAAAGCGATGAAAAAATCCTCAAGAAAATATAATATAGTTATATTTTATTAGACAATAAAAATTTTGGGTACGTTTCTGTGGAAAAAAAAAACATATAAAGTCTGAGTTTAACGATTTAAGTGCATTGCGCGTAAATAAGAGTCGTCTAGTCCAGGCGTGGGACAGGCTTTGAAAAAAGCCAAAGACCTATACAAGTTTTTAGCAAAAAAACTACAAGAGGAAAAATCAGGAGAATATACCTTAAAAGAATTAATTTTTTAGGAGTTAGTCTTGAAGTACCAGCGTTTGGAGTTAGTCATGTATTATGACCAGCTAGGAAAGAGCCCAGTCTTGAAGACGTTTAGACTCAAGTGACACTTATATTCGTGTTAATAGACTCGTTGAGCGTCAGTCCTTTCACTGCCAATTTACAGACCCTCGTATGTCAAAAGTATAGTAACCCTGTCTGCATTTAATTGTACTTCTGTGTTTACTTGTGTGAGTATTCAATTAATCTCTTGTATTTTTAATTGTGTTCACCTTAGCTAGTGTATCTCATATTAGTCCCGTGTCTCCAATCTCCAATCCAATGAGAAATATGATTTCAACTTAAGATATAACTTCGAAAGATAGCCTTTTAATTGACTTCCTTAGACCTTGTGGCTATGGCGTTGTATGAACGATTCTTAAACAGCGGAGTCTGGGGAAGATGTTAAAAGAATAAGATTAATCACGACCACAAGCAATCACATTTAACCCCCCCCCCCCCCCCGACCAATTGGCAAAAAGGTTCCAAATGAATTAATATCCCTGGATCAAAATCCACTATTCAAACCCCCAGAATGTGATGGGTGTCATTATTACAGGGAAATGCTGGGGCAACCTCAGAAATCCAACCGGACAGTGGAATATATAAAAACGTATTATATTGAAGACCGACCTTAGCTATAAGAAACTCAGTGTAAAGTTGTATATGAATTAAATTAGATTAACACTTTCCCAACTAATTTACTAAAGATCAAACCGTTATTAAACATTGTGCCAAAAGCTAAATATCTGCTAAGTGATCAATATAAGTGAAAATAAACAATAGCTAACATAAAAAATTGACAAGATTGCATCTCATTTAGAATCTTATTTATCAAATGACTCGACCAATGTAAAACATCAAAAAGGGTTCATAAATGTTGCTTATTTTTTAAAAGGAATCTCAAAAGGAAGAAAGTTATTCATGACAGAAATGATATATGGTTATTCTTCGTACCTAGGACATGAAAAGGAACCATATGCTGTTAAACTAATACACACACAAAAAAGGAATCCAATCTATAAAATAGAGTTAACGCTACATGATGTTTGAAACAATAGCTATAAAAGAACGTTTTTTGGCTCGTTACAGCAGAAACGACAGTTTTAAACTCCATTAATAACGACGAGCATCAATATAATCGGCCCAAAAGTACTCCTTTTTACGGCAAAATTTTATCGTTTACAATTCCCAGTGTAAATGATGAACAAATAAAACAACAACCCGGGCAAGAAAAGAGAAAATAAAAGGAACGAGACAAAAATATGCGGAGTCTAGAACATGACACATAATACAGGTATTATTAGATGAAAACAGTGAAGTCGATTTATTTTTATGAGATTTTGTTATCTTCGTATAACATTGAAGAAAAGTGGCGATAGAAAATGTGTACAACAAACCAACCATTATATGGAGTGAAATGGCTTTCGGGCAAATATGGTAAATTTTCGTATAGAGAGTCACACCTCTGAAATACAGAGATCTGTCTTTTAATATCTTATCTTTTTCAATGATCTATATTGTATATCCATGTATCAATTTTTCTCGAAAACCGCTTCATATTTTTGGGTGAGAATTGGCATCTAGATATTTTGACCTGAGAAAAAGACATCTAGATAGATCCCGAGTTTATGAAAATTATTTAAGAATTATTATTTAAGAAAGGGCCACACTATTTAGCCCGAGGTGCCGCGACCTGTGTCACCACTAATAAATATGTCCTTGGGGGGGGCAGTTCCTACGTTGGATACACATTGATAACGATTCTCAATATTCTCTTCGTAACCCCATCAGGGTTTGGGAAAAAGTCAAACACAGTCGTAGAAAACAACTCACTTTTTTACTTCCAATCTCTACTCAAACCACCTATCTATTATCAGCTCTGAATACGAACTTGAACAACTTAAAAATTATATATCAGTAAAACAAGTGATTTAATAAGTGATGGGAGGGTCATTTTACACACCCACCATAGTGTTTCCTTAGACCAAACCGACAATTTAAGCATTTGGAATATTTTATCCTGTGGGAATTGCCCTATCAATCTTCAGTGTATGGTTTTGGTTCTCGCAGGAATTTTGGTTTTGACCCTTGAACACTTTCACATCAATTTAGTGAGAAAAGAGACTAATTTATATACTGTCCAGGTTGCTGATTTTGAGGGTTTTTGTGTAACTCCAGAGGATTCCGGTTTGGAGCAGCCCTTTGAAGGTTTAAATTTAGAATAAGGTATGTTTGTTAGTTGTTAAGGCTTTTCCATTTTTCCGTCAAGAAAATCCTTTAAACTAGGATCTTTTATAATTTAATGGTTTTGTTTTAGCTTCCTTTCATGGATAATTCTTCTTTTGTTCGTAATTATTACTACCTGTTTGCACAGAAGTATTCCCTTCCGAATTGTCATTTATTTCATCACTGTCAATTCTGTTAACGGGTTGTAATTGAGATTCTGGTAAACTCAATTCTGTATCTGTTTTTGCGTTACTAGAATCATTCAATTCACTCGAAGTCGTTATGTAAGGTTGGTTTATACTTTTCAAATTATTTTCATTTATTTGGTTTAATAAACTTCCCTTTAAATTACATTGCCAAATATTATGGGGGATGTTTTCCTCTATCAGTGTTTTATTTGTTTGTTTCCCTTCAATTTCGTCTGTTATAGGATCTAAGGGCTTGTCCTTTACCTTTGACCTTTGTTTCGCAATTTCGGGGTTCATGGATAAGAACCTTTCGTGGTCGTTTATCTTTTTAAGTTGTCAACAAATAAACAAAATTTAAAATGAAAACAGAAAAAAAGACAAAAATTTGAATTACAATAGAGTAGTTCATCAAAATCAACAAGTGAATTACTTTTATGACCTTTTTGTTTGATTTATCCTCTTTTGTTCTTGTCTAAAACGTTTTCCCATTATTTATATATATGTGGTATTTCCTTTTTAGCCAGTTAAGCTCAGCTGCGGACAGTATGACAGAATGATGCAGAGAATAAAGTATTACTAAAATGTCGAACACAAAAATTGGAACAAAATAGATCTACCCCAGCGATAAATAATATTCGTCGTCAGTATTTACCCAATGGTCACTCAAGAAATGATCATATATGGAGAATACGAGATGATGGGCATTTTGAGATTTTTTGTCTCGTGGTCTTTGTTTCTGGGATACACCATTTTTCACTGTAAATGCAATGACAGTATTAATTACAGGGAAATACTGGTTTCATCCTCAGAAATCCAACCGCACAAAGGAATAAATAAAACACCAGAATAGCATTCTGACGACAAATGTCAAAGGACATAGCCGGCATATCGTATTACAACACAATTAATGAACTGGCATTGCAATGAATGAGTGAATGAATGAATTGTTACCACGACCTGTGATATCATTTCAGTATCAGTCAGTATCTAGCTATTGAAGAGTGAACTCCTATAATCGGATTACTTTTTCAAGTTAAAAGGATTAAATTTGATATTGTTTTGGACTTTGCCATTGCGTAATTTGATGCAAGTGTAGACTTCTACGTGCGGATTATAGCATTCATTATGGCTGTCACTCAAGCAAAATTTGATGAAGGAATGAAACGGATTCAGGCGTTGCTGGATAAAATATTAGCAGAGCAGAAAAGTTTTTCTGTCTAAATAATTTCCCTTCAAGATGAAGTTAGGCAAATATCAGCTGAAAATGCGAATCTACGAGAGGAATCTAAAAAGCTTCGAAATGATCTAGAGCAAGAAAAATTGCGGAATAACGATTTGGAGAGTAAGCTTCTGGACACTGAAGTGAGAGAAAGAAAGTTGAATTTGATTGTTCATGGTCTGCCTACTGAAAAGCATAATCAATCAGTGACTAGCAACGTAAAGTCTCTTCTTTCTGACAAATTGCAAGTTACCGAGAACATTTCTCTTACCAAGTGTTATCGCCTTGCGAGAAATAGCAGTTCAAACATCACTAGTAGGAAAACTAGTGTTCGACCGGCCCCTGTGTTTATATCGCTAGACACAGATCATAGCATTCAGGCGATTCTCAGTGAGGTGAATAAGTTGAAGGGTAGTGGAATTCGCATTTGCACTGATCTCCCACCAAAGCTAAATTTCCTACGGAATGATCTATTATCCAAGGGAAAGGACATGCGTGATTCGGATTCGGTTCATCTTACGCGTATTAAACAAAAAGGGAGTAAATTATGGCTCGAGTGTAAAAAGTCCCCGTCTTCACAGTGGGCTAAGATTGACTAGTTACGGTGATTAATAATGACATTCGTTTGGTGATATTATTTTTATTACTTTATGTAATGTTTCTCTGTTCATAGGATCTATTATTTTTATTTCTTGTGAGGTTTTTTTGCCCCTCTGTAGACTTATTATAAGTTTATTTTCTGTCTTTTTTGTGTGTTTCAATTATTTTTATTTCTTGTGAGGTTTTTTGTCCCCTCTGTAGCTTATTATAAGTTTATTTTCTGTCTTTTTTGTGTGTTTCTATTTATATGAAGTAATTGAGTACAATAATTTTTTCTGTATCCGCATTTCATGTTACAATGGATAAGTTCAGTTTCTTTCTCTTGTTTCTATTTATTTTCAAGCAGTTTCTTTTTCTTTCATCATTATATTTCGAGTTCTCGCTGGTTCAGTTGTTTTTGCTACGTTAAGACTCAGACGGTGTGCATTTTGCGTAAGTTTCTGCTAGTCCTGATCATAATTCTGATTATTTACATTGGATGATAATCGCATTTGGGATAGACTGAGAGACCTAGAGTCTAACCCTTTTGACTTTTCCATTTTCCAGAGTCATGATAAATTTTTTGGAAATGAGATAAATGATGGTGGGCTAATTAATTTTCCAAAATGTATATATAAATTACCTTCCGAGGTTTCTGATCTTCCCAGTACCGGGGTTGTGAGAACAGGATTTTTAAATTGTAGAGGTTTTTTTAGTTCACAGGATGATCTTGTCGATGTAGTTCATAAGCTATCTTGTCATGTCGTTGGATTCTGTGAGACTTTTCTCATAGACACGGCTCCTCACATTGCTTTTCCTGGATATCAATTTACTTTCAAAAACCGACTGACAAGGCGCCAAGGTGGTTTGGCAGTATTAGTTAAAGATGGTATCTCTTTTCGACGCCTTGTAAATCTAGAAGGTTCTCATGAGGAAATGCTTTTTGAAGTAATGGTAACTGAAATTAGTCTTGGAAAAAAAGATATAGTTTTTTGCGTAGTATACCGACCTCCTTCTTCTCCAGTCAAGTCTTTCCTCTCTAAACTCCATGATTTTTTTTGCATCAACCTCATTTTCAAAATAAAGATGTTATCCTCTCCGGAGATTTCAACATTGACCTTCTAGAAGCTTCAAATGAAGCTTTTGTTGATTTATTGTCTTCTTGCTTTTCTGCATATCTGCTTCCTACTTGCCTGATACCTACAAGAATTTCACCTAGTTCTGCTTCTCTCATTGATAATATTTTTACATCTTTATCAATTAAACCAAATTTTGCTGTTTTAACTGATATATCGGATCATTTCCTGCTGGTTTCAGATTTAGCTTTTACTTATAAAATACCGCAGGTAAGTAGGGAACGTCAAGTACGGTTAATAAATAAAATAACATTAAAGCACCTGAATGAAAGCCTTGGTCTATTGGATTGGCAGGATGTAATATCCACGGAGGATACAGATGTGGCAACTGATACTTTCCTAAGAAATTTCAATTGCTGCCTTGATTCTAGTTGCCCATTTGTTACGAAGAAAATGTGCAGAGAAAAATTTCCTATAAGGCCGTGGATAACGTCTGGAATTTTGATATCAGTTAATAAAAAAACCAGTTATTTAAAAAGCAGTTTTAGAATCCAACTGATTATAATATTGAAAATTTTAAAATCTTCATTAACCGCACTGATACGATTGTCGAAACATAGGTATTATAAAGAGTCTTTCGAAGAAGCTCAAAATTCTCCTCGCAAAACGTGGTCTTTAATTAATTCTATTATTAAAAAACAAAGGAATTCTAAGTTGCCTGAAGTTATTAGTTTAGAAGATGGATCGACGACTAACAAATTCGAGAAAGTGGCTGATGTTTTGAATACTTATTTCGCTAGTATAGGAGATAAAATTGTTTCATCAGTAATGAACCAGTTTGATTCACGCAGTAATAAACATTTTTCTTCATACCTTCCATCTCCTCAAAGTAATTCAATTTTTCTTACGCCTATTTCTCGGTCTGAAATAACAAAAATAGTGTGTGATCTAAATCCAGGTAATTCAGCGGGAATTGACGGGTCTAGTTCTATAATTGTTAATGAAATATTGTCTGCAGTAATTTTGCCATTACAGCATATAATTAATCTTTCATTTAAAAATGGAGTTTTCCCGTCTGCTTTTAAAGAAGCGAGGATAATTCCGCTTCACAAAGGTGACTCTCCTGAAAACCCATCAAATTACCTCCCTATTTATTTTTGTCAGCATTTTTCTAAAATATTTGAGAAGGCAATTTATAAGAGGATCTATGATTTTCTTAAGTCGTTTAATTTTTTCACAAATTACCAGTTTGGTTTTAGGTCTGGACACAATACTGAGCACGCTATCATTGCTCTCATCCAATATATTCATGAATGCTTAGATAGAGGTGAAATTCCAGCAACAATATACTTGGATTTTTAAAAAAGCTTTCGATACAATATCCCATTGTATTCTTTTTCGTAAAGTGGATAATTGTGGTGTACGCGGACCGGCGTTGGATCTAGTTAAATCTTATCTTGATAAGAGAAAGCAACGAATAGATGGAGGTAATTTTCTCTCTTCGCCTGTTCCTCAGTCCTCCATGGTTGGGGTGCCTCAGGGCTCTGTCCTAGGTCCTCTGCTTTTTCTAGTTTATATAAATGATTTTCACCGCGCTTTGGCAATCCCATGTCTCAGCACACATTTTGCTGATGATACGGCAGTTTCAATTTCTGAGAGGAATGACGAGGAGTTGGAGGCAAAACTTGATACTGCATTTTCTAATGTTCTTGAATGGTGTTCCGCAAATTTTATTGCTTTGAATTTATCAAAAACTAATTTCATAATTTACGGCAGGAAGTCAAATATATGCCCTCGTATTACCCGAGTTACTTCTTCAAAGTATCTATTATCAATATCTCGGGCGAATGTGATAAAGTACCTTGGACTTATGATTGATGAAAAGATTATCTTTTAAAACACACATTCAAAATATACGCTTAAAGATTTCAAGGTATGTTGGTTTAATGCGGAGGTTGAAGCATTATTTGCCCTACTCTACTTTACGAAGCATTTATTTTGCTCTGATTCAGTCTAATATTAATTATTGTTCACTAGTATATTTATCTACATTTAAAAGCCATATTAAACCAATACAGATTTTACAAAATAAAGCAGTAAGAATCCTCAAACTTTTTATTTCATCGCCTATTTCACTTCCAAATAAGTCTTCTACAGCATCTTTATATACTTATTTAGATATACTTCCAGTTTCTCAACAATTTACTTTTGGAGCAATTATTTTCAAATTTAATTATAACATTAAGAAATTACCGCCATATTACCTCAATCAAAGTTTGTTCTCCCGATCACAAGATTTACATCGTTATAACACGCGACAAAAAAAGAGTATCTACATTGACAAGTATAGTACTGAGAGATCTAAATTCGCCCCGTTTGTGTCAATAGCCCGGTGCTGGGATGCTCACAAGGATTTTATTGATAAATTTTCTTCTATCCATTTAATAAACAGGAATCTTAAATTTCATTTAGTTCAGGATTATTTTTAATTAAGTGTCTTTTTAATATGATTAAGTTATTTGTTTGGATTTTTGTTATATGTGAATGTGGGCCTCTCGGCTATCTTTTAGTATGAATTTATATTTTAATAATATTGATCTCTCTTTTTTTTATATATATATTTATATTTATATTTGGATCCTGGCTAGCTGCTACTTTCATATTATTTTTGTATTATTGTATCTTTGCCGTCGTAATTATCTTTGTATTGTAGCGTAAAATTTTTTATTGTATCTTTGTCTAGGCCTAGTTTTTTCGAGCTTGTCTCCCCATGGGCCTATGTCAATTATATACATGTATATGTTAATAATAAAATGATTGAACTTGAACTTGAACTAGGGTAATAACAGTAGTGCCATTTTGTCTGTGACTTTTATATTTTTCTGACAGTGAGGCAACATTCTCAAATACAATTACGAAGAATAAAATACGATATGGAAGAATACAATTCAGAGTGCAAGTCCCAAGTTGTTTGTTGGCATCCTTATTTGGCTGAAGTCAATTAAAGTCTTAAGGTTGAGCATGTAAGTGTCATCTAAATCATATTTTTTCTTAGCATTCTTATTTGCATGTAAATATCTAGTTTGATCTTTACTCAACCCAAAAATTTAAACTCATTTTCAATTTGAAAGAAATACGAAGTGTTTGACACTGGAAATGGAATGCTGAACATTTCGAACATTCTGAACCCATCTTGTTTATTTGATATAGAGAAATCACAGATAACCAGCAATTTCAATTGTTGTGTCGCCACATTGCAGCTAGTCGAAGGTCTGGTTTTAGCGAAGGTCTTATCCTTGTATGGTATACCAGACAAATAGATGAAAGTGATTAGTGCTATGTGAGAGAATAACGCTGTGTTTAAGGTAGGAAATGAGATTAGCAGCTGGTTTCATATTAAATCAGGAGTTGAGCAAGGTTGCTTTCCATCTCCATTTACACGGATCATTCTGATGGATTTTGTCATAAGGAGCACAGAATAGGTAATGTTAGAGCACGGAATCAAATGGAGAATCAAAAGTCCCCTAAACTTTAGCTATGATAATGATTTAAGGATTCTAGATGAAAATATTGGTAAAATGAATAAACTTTTAGAGGTATTTTGAGTTCAGTGTGCTAGAATAGGTTTGAAAATTAATGTTAAGAAGACGTAAGTCGCTAACGTAGCTTCACTTACCTTGGTGCTTTAATTAGTAAAGATGGTGGGAGCTGTGAAGATGTTAAAAGTAGAAAACCTAAGGCTTAGAGTGTTTTTTCACACTTTGAAAAAGTCTGTGACAATAGGGAGGTAAGTCTACAAACAAGATTAGAATAAGAAAGCTACAGTGATGACAGTGGTCAAATATGGTTCTGAAGCATGGGCGCTCTGAAAAATGGATTAAGATTTGCTTGATGTTTTCTAGAAAAATTGCCTACGGATCGTTCTCGGTACAAGGCTGACTGACCTTATTTCAAACAGTAGGCTGTACGAAAAGTGTGGTTCAGTCTCAGATAAAAAGGGAGGTTGTCATAAAATAGATTTAAGGGAAATTGGAACTTCCTGGAGTGTGTAGAGCGGGGCTTTGAATAGATTCGGATGGAAGAGGAGCGCGCTTAGCTGTGTTGACCTCAGGCGGCTATATGCTACGTCGTGTTGTTGTTAGTAGTAGTAGTAATCTACTTTGACCCTATAGTCTATAAAATAGGAGAATGTCCCCGAAAGTCACTATAGTAGCTCTCAAATCCCTAAAAATTCTTTTTGCAAGATTAAGTCACATGAACACTACAACCATGAAGTCATTCTAGTGTGTGACCAGTGACCAGGCTAACGCCTCAATAGTTACCACACTCACTCGGGAAGGCGCCAAGACATCGACACGTCAGGACCACTACCGTCAAGACATCGACAAAATCCGTCATAACATCAACACGTCAGGACATCGACAGTCATAACATTGACATTTCAGGACATCGACCGTCACAATCGCCACCCGTCAGAACATCGACAGTCAAAACATCGACACGTCAGTTCATCGACAGTCACAATCACTTCCCGTCAGAACTTCAACAGTCATAACATCGACAGTCACAATCGCTACCCGTCAGAACGTCGACACGTCATAACATCAAAATTTTTTTCGTAACAAAAATCTGTCAGAGCCGCTAACCGTCAGAACGTTGACAGTCATAACATAGACGCTTCATAACATTTAAAAAATCTTCAGAACGAAAATCCGTCAGAACCACTAAACGTCAGGACGTCGAAAGTCATAACATCAACACGTCATAACATCTAAAACTTTAAAAATTTAATTTATGGGTTTTAGGGGGGAAAAGGTACCAAGGTTATGTTAGGTTACGTATTTGATATATGCTATGCTTTACCCCCACCCCTCTGAAGTGCAAATATATAGCCGAAATTTGTTTCTAAACTATCATATACTTATTATTATTATATAAACTTATAAATTCTTTTCATAACGAAAATCAGTCAGAGCCACTAACCGCCAGAACTTCGACAGTCAAAACATCGACACGTCATAAAATCTAAAAAAAAATTTCATAAAAAAAATCTATCAGAACAACTAACCGTCAGAATTTCAACAGTAAGAACAACAAAACGTCAAAACATCAAAATAAAAATTTATGTTATGGCGTGTCGATGTTACGACTGTTGAAGTTCTGACGGGTAGCGATTTTGACTGTCGAGGAACTGACGTGTCGATGTTATGACTGTCGACGTTCTGACGGGTATCGATTGTGACTGTCGATGAATTGAAGAGAAACAGACATATAAGTAAAGTGATTAGGCCTATACTACGATATCCATTTGACCGCAGTTTATAATAACCAATAGGCTACGACAGGAAACCCCTTATTTTTCTCATAGGAGATAAAAGCCCTCCCCCAAAATAGGTTAAGTAAAAAAATAAATTTATTTTCAATTGATTCAAAAAAAATGGACGAACTTAATGACTTATTAATAGTGCAGAAGTTAGTCGCGAAAAATATAAAGATAGCAAAGTCTATACCAGAGTACAATGGTCAATCAGATATTGACGAATTTAATATCCAATTGACCCAGTTCGTACAACTAACAAAAACAGACGTTGGAGCGTTAACAGACATGCTCCTACTACGATTAAAAGGCCAAGCCTTAACCTTTATAAAACAGATCGAACATACCATAGGCAATAACGCCAACTTGCCAATAAATACGGTTGATAACTTGTTAAAAGCATTCAAAGATAGGTTTATAGACCAGTTCCATAAATAAATTAAAACACGGAACAGTGAGCTTTGACTTTTCACAGAATATAAAGAGAATACCTTGATAACATACAAAAAAAAGCATTTCGGTAGAGGCAAAATACGGATGTGGTTCGGGGCAACTGTATGAAAAAGTCATACTAAATACCTTTTTGCAAGGGCTACCCCCAAAACTATATAGTGGTAATATCCAAAAATATTCAGACGTTGGATCTTGTAGTTCAGGAGGTAGAGCGATTGATCGAAGTTGATACGATGGTCGCTAATCATAATAAAGCAAAAATAAATAGCCTATGCGATTCAAACGCGAACCTAATCTTCAAGGGCGATCAGGCATCCCCCAATTTTCTTTTCAAGGGATAACTCCCCAATACCACAAAGAAATAAAACGCAAGAAACCGCTAAACAGAAAACAGTACGTTTTCAGCCTATCAAACAATCTAATTACGGAAATAACCCTACAATAATAAGGTGCTATAATTGCAATAGTGTTGGCCATATCGTGAGAGAGTGCCGTTATGTCCCCAATCGCATACCAAGAATTGCTGTCGGTAATACGCAAAATTACGGCAACCATTTGTTCGGAAGAACAAATTTTAGCATCGGTCATGCAATAGACTATAGCCAGGGAGGATTGCACCAATCAGTACCTTACAACACGTACCAACCAAATTTGTATAACCCTCGCCCCAACAGACAAATTAATTACCGATTTGAAAACCCAAATACTCGCCAAAGCCAATATAATGCGAGAATGCAATATAGAAATCACGAAAATTTGCCGATGGGAAATGATAAAAATTTTGCAAGCCAAGGGAATTGGCTGTCAACGCCAGCAAGCGGCACCGACACGAGACATCCACGTTACCATAATAATACATGGCGAAGACAGACTGACGTAAATCAATTAGATATGCCTACGGAAACTCATACGTCTGAATATCTATTACAGGCACCGACACATGAAATAAATCCTCAGGGAAAACGTTTCAGGCCCCTCAGAAATATAAATTGGACCCCAGAGGGTGCCCGGAATATTTAATAGGTCCAAGACAATATTAGTGCCGTCTTGTAGTGATATTAATAACAAGTTACCTATATTTAATGATTTTTGTGTAGAAGCTCTGTTGAAAATGTTTATTTTAAGGCTTTCATTGACTCCGGTGCAACAATTAGTATCATAAACTCTTGCGTATTTAATATGTTGCCTCTGCATATTAGGCGACATAGGAACCCTAATAATCCAAATTTAACAAGTGTGACAGGCCATAATTTGGACGCAAAAGGTTCAATTTACCTAAACGTAAAAAGAGACAATAGGACCTTTATGACAAAAATTTTATAATATGCGATAGCTTTCCATATGAGGCTATTATAGGCGCAAATTTTCTAAGGTCTAATAGAATACTATTAGACGTAGCAAATGAGAGGCTTGTCTACCCAGCTAGGGTAGGGGAAGAAATTTCTACCCTAAGAAATTGTAACAGAGGTTACGAAGACAACGTAACAGTAAACAAAATTTCTGGTGGTACAATGTCGCAGTATTTTGAACCTCATGTCGCACAAAGACATGGCATAATTGGAAATTTGTTCAGTTACCCTGAAAGACATTGCAGAAATGAAGTAAATTTAAATAATAAAAGTATTGAATCTGCAAAAATAAAAATAGGAGATTTGCGACAGTACAGGTCAAACGAAATTAAGAAAATGGCGGAATTATGGAAGAACATAGTAAAACCCAACGTGACACCGCAAGATGCCACAATGGCGAAGCATAGCGCCAGTATGAATCTAATAAACAATGAAAATAAAGAGAAATATTACGGATTCGCGATAAGGAAAAACAAAAGTCCCTCCCAAAACGATGCAAAAAATTCAAATATCACGGATGATTGAGCCAGTGGTTAGCAAATCAGAAATATGGTTTGCGACCCCATCTGAAATACCCGAAAATCTGCTATGCGAGGAACAGATTATATCTTATGACAAAGGAGAAGGTTTTATTTGGGTAACTAATAATCACGACAATGATACAATTACAATTAAAAAGGGGACGTGTTTAGTTCAAATCCAGGTTTTAACGGAGAATGATTTAAATAGATGGGAAAATTCTAAGAGAAACCTAGTTAACGGTATTAAAACTTCAAATAACAAATATCCTTTAACTAAATCGCAATTTTTAAACAAATTTAATATGGATCATATTACGGACTTGGAACTTAAGAAAAAATTATGCGAATTATTATGGAATTTTAAAGATGTATTTTCTGCATCTGAAGATGACATCGGGCTGATACCGTTTTATGAACACTCAATTTTAACGACTAGTAATCCCGTAGCGAAACAGCCATTTCGTGTGCCATATAAACACAAAGAGTGGTTAAAGAATAAAATCCATGAATTAGAAAAAAAAATGAAATTATACGCCCAAGTATAAGTCCGTATAGTGCACCAGTGATCTTAGTACCAAAAAAGAATGGAGATCTTAGACTCATAGTAGATTATAGAGCCCTCAACAAACAAGTAGTTAGCGATAAATTTCCTCTACCAAGAATAGATGAAATTCTTGACTCAATTTCAAGCAAAAACAAAATTTTTACTTCTTTGGACCTTACCCAAGGCTACCACCAAGTGAAAATAGCCGAAAAGGATGTCCATAAAACTGCATTTTCAGCATCTGAATGTGGTTCATATGAATACTTAAGGGTACCATTCGGACTGAAAACAAGTTCAAGCGCGCTATGTAGAACCCTATTGCACCTGTTACTGGCTACTTTAGAAAATTCGTGCGCAATTATGCCCAAATTGCAAAACCCCTCACGGAATTAACTAAAGGGAACTCCCATAATGTTACCTGGTCCCAGGAAGCTCATACTTCCGTAGACCGACTCAAAAAAGACGCTCACTTCTGAACCAATTTTTATCGCTCCCTGATTTCGAAAACACAAAATTTGTGGTTACAACCGATGCTAGTTCAAAAGGCATTGGCGCAATTCTCTTTCGCAAATAATCCCGGTAGAAAACCCTAATCCTCTAGAGGGAACGCCTAAACAAAAACAAATAGAAAAAGTTATATGCTATTCGAGTAAAACTTTATCAAAAGGCGAAAGTAGTTATTCCGCCACAAACTTAGAATTATTATCTATTATTCACCACTTGGACAAATTTAGACATTATTTAATTGGTAGAAAATTTATACTACGATCAGACCATAAAAGCTTGCAGTACCTGCGCACATTTAAAAACCCCACGGTCATTCTAGCTAGATGGATTATGAAAATCCAAGACCTAGATTACCAATTTGAACATTTAAAGGTAAACAAAATGCAGCTTGTGACTTTTTGAGTAGATACCCAGAAAATATTCCGTCGGAAACTGAAGAAAATGAAGTTAACGCTATCAATGCTAAGAGCAAACATGGATATAAGAAAACCAAAGTCAAACACACGGTATAAGAAAATAAGATTAACTATTGTCCCTTGTCTTTGGAAAATATAAAAAGAAAGCAAAAAAAGGACGAAATGTGTGTAGCACTAATTGATTAATTTGTGAATGATGATGCGTTACCGGATACCTCAAATTCAAAACTCTTAGAAAAGAGATAGATAATTTTTACTATGATCTTGATGAAGAGATACTGTGTAGAATCATGACTTCTGAGACAAACAGAAACCAAACCTCAAAAATACCTGTTGCTACCACAAAACTTAATAGGGCCTGCATTTGAATATTTTCATTCAGATACAGGTGGACATTTAGGGTAATGAAAACGTTCCATAAATTGAAACAATATTTTACATGCCGTCTGCACTGACAAAACTTAAAGAATTTATAAGTACATGCGAAAGCATGTAACTTAAGAAAAATCCCCCCAGCTTACCCTAATCCTCCAACGGGGAGGATCCCCGATAGCAAAGTACCCCTTCGATATTATCTCATTTGACCTATACGGAACAAGTGGAGGCTTACCTGTTTCTAGCAGAGGCTATACTTGTATTCTTTCGGTTATAGATCATTTTTTCCGGATTTACTTTTGCAAAAGCATTAAAAAATCAAGGTGCTTATGCCACAAGTAAGGCGTTAGCAAAATTATTTTTACAATTTGGCATTCCTAATAAAATTTTGAGTGACAACTTCGTTTCGAAAGTAACAGAAGACTTAATGAGTTTTCTTAATATAGAGAAAATGGTGACAGCTCCGTACCACCCACAAGCTAATGGTAAAATAGAAAACAGGCATAAAATATTTTCCAACGTATTAAGTATTTATACAAAAGACAATAGGAGCGACTGGGATAAATTCTTACCTTATTTAACTAACGTGATCAACACTGCTTATTCCGAAACAACCAAAGACAATCCATTTTATTTACTTTTTGGTCGTGATTTTAAAATCCCGTATGATGAGATTATTGAATCTCGGCAGTATTATAACAACTCAGAAGATTACAAACAAGAATTGATAAACAGGATGAGGAAAACTAATAAAATAGTTAGGCAAGAGCTGAAAAAAATGTAAAATAAACCAAGAGCTAAGAAACCAACCCAAAGTCAAGGGGAGTATAGATTTCAAAGTAGGAGACATCGTTAACCTAAAGAACGAGGCAAAAACGGAAGGAAAAAAACTTTCCAACAAATATTCTGGACCGTACAGAATAGTCAAAAAGTACGATAACGAATATACTTTTAAAATGGAAAACCCCGATAGTGGAAGAACTTACAAGGCGTATGTTAGCCGAATAAAAAGAGCCAAATTTCCAGAGATGGGTATCACATCCCTCCTTTACTGATTCGTCAGATGCAGAAAATGAGCCCCCTAGGTCAAGATTGGCAGAGCTAAAACCCTTTAATTTCAAGCAAGACTATTTCGAGAATGACAGTGATCAGGAAAATTTTGAAGAATTTTTAGCTATGAAAAATCTAGTTATTCCAGAGAAAAAAATCCCTAATACCAGTAAGAATAAGAAACACCAAAAAGTCCAACTCTGTTATCGTAAAAAGAAATGGAAAAGAGATTGGTAAATTCTTAATAGAAGAGATAAATCATACTGCCAATACCTTACAGATTAATACAAGGGATGCAGGAGATAAACTCATGGAGCCTAGAGTTGGCGGATTCTGGATCGAAGCTGTTAAGACAGAACAATAACTACAATCTGGTTTTACCGCCAAAACCTTACAAAACTACTTGAAAAACTCAATGTCGGTGACCTCCTAGAATTTCAGAGGGAGAGCCCTATTTATAACTACCTACATTGGGGAGTATTCCTGCGAGTATTTTATGGAAGGGAGACGGCGGTAGTCCATCTTCAAAAAAAACTACAATGTGGCAGAACACCCAGTACAAGTTAATGAGCTTCTAGATGTACTGGGTGACGACAAATGTAGATTAAATAATTCGTTAGATACAGAGTACCCACCATTGCCTTCAGATGAAATTTACAGAAGAGCAATGATGTTTTACCATGGAGCAAAAGTAGATGCCACCGCCCCTATGAAGTTCGAACAGTATAATTTAATCTGGCATAATTGCGAACATTTCGTACATTTCTTAAGAAACGCTATTGCCGTATCCAAGCGAGTTCAAGATTTTTATGAATCGAAATACCAAATATTCAAAAATTCTGTGTCGGGAGTTCCCGCTGAAGACCGCCAGTTACCGCCAATTACACCATCCACCAGCAGTGAGATGACAAGCAGATGGGTTGCATCGTCTATTTACACAATTTCTGGTAGACTTGTTAAAGATTAATGTTTTACCTTTTATTGTTTAAGTTACTGTTCAACTGTTTATGTGGCAACATTGGCACCATAGTTCAGAAAACTACCACTGTTGTGGTTCCTTTTATTTATTTTTTTTTTTTGTTCCTCCGCTTGAAAAATTTTCGAAGAGTAATATACGAAGTTTTCAATTATATATCCTGTTTGTAGTTACGCATTTATATGGTTTTTCAAATTTGTATTTATAAATAAATGTAGTCAATTTTTGCCAAAAAAAAAAAAAAAAAAAAAAAAAAAAAAAAAAAAAAAAAAAAATATGTACCATGAGTAAAATGTGATGTATTTAAAATACCAAAATAAAGTTCCTTCTTTCTAAAGATAATTCCGATTTCCTATAATTAAATTAAACCTAGTTTCAAAAAAGAAGTCCTTAATCAGCAAAGAAAAAGTGCAGTCACCCCCAGACAAAGAACGGCACTATCCAGGCTTTAGATTGCGCTAAGAGAGTGAGTAATAAAATATATGCTACGTACAATATTTCTAAGGAAGTTCAAACGATAGGAGCCGTGTGAACGTCTAAATCAAGATAATGGTTAATGACTGCAAAAAATCTTTATTCCAAGTTATTTCAGTTTTAGACCTAATATCCGATAGTATATGAAGGGCTTCTTTCAACTTTGATAAACTCTTTATTATCCAAAAACAGGAAAAAATTTGTTTTACGCATAATGATTGGATTTTTAGAAACCTCACCTAATCTTGATGACGAAGTGTCTTTTGCTTGAACCGTACAAGATGTCAAAATATTTTTTACACCTCATAATCTAAGAATAGTTATCAATCTCTCTCTAACAGAGAGATTGACTTTTAAAACCAGTTCGCCCTTTTGAACTTCAGATGTGCTATTTACATTTCGTTTTTCATTATAGTAGAATTTTTTTTGCATTAATATACAAGAGGGTGAGGGGGATAGGGGCGAGTTTTTTTCAATATGGCTTTTACTCTACAAAAAAAAAAACTATAATTTAATTTCTTTTTAAGGATAATTGGGAAGAATGTACCCCTCCTGCCGAAAAGAAGCCCCGGATTGAGGATGGAAATCACTTACGTCCTTCTTTAATTAAACACGCCGCACCCTCTACGTCCTATATACAAGGCGAGAATACTATCACCGACAATACAAGACCCTGTATACAAGAAAATGAAATGGCAATGAACATGACGGTCTCGTAAGAAGCAAATAAAGTGAGTTTTAAATTTATCGATACTTCCACTAATGAAAGGGAAACATGTCACTCCCTTTGACGCTAATACTTCACAGCGATTTAATCTTCTTGATAACAGGCTGTAATTATTGAATCCTGACAAGTATACGCGTTCAGCCTGCTAAATCTTATAAATCGGCACATAGGCATAGCAAAGGTTTCGCAAAAAAAGGAAAAAAAAAAACAATGCACACGCATTGAATTTAAGGACCATGTTGAACTTACCAAATGACACTATACGCACACAGATAGTAATATTGCTTCTGCTGCTACTAAACTACTACTACTACTACATTAATTGTGTTTTTTTATTATTATAATGCATATGTTTTACATGATATGAAATAGAGTTTTGCTAATAGTCCAATTTTCGACTTTAAAAAAAAAAGCGTTATTTATACACTTTGAAAATAAGTTATTTTCAGGATATGGCCTGAAAGGGATAGACCAACCCTTTAATACCATGTAGGATCCTAGGTTTTTCCAAAACAGATAGAGTATTAAGATGAAATTTTCAGGAATTTTGGACAAAATCAGAACCTACTATGTTTCATTTAGATTGTAAATATGATATATCAGTAATACATAGGGGAGGAGTATTAAATTGAAACTTTCAGGATATGTATAGAGTGGTTAGGGGGGACAGTGAACAAACCAAATGACACTAAACGCACTAAGATAGTGATATTGCTACTGCTTCTGCTACTAAGCATGTATTTTTATTTATTTTAATGCGTATGTTTTAAATGATATGAAAATATACTACGCTAATAATCCAATTTTCGGCTTTTTTGAAAAAAATAGGGTTATTTATACACCTTGACAATTAGCTATTTTCCTTATAGGTTAGAAAGAATGACATATTATCACTACCTTCTCTCCCAACTGAAGAATCAAGTCACGAATTACGTGATCTTATTGACGTGGCGGCTTTAATTGAAGCGCCATTGGAGTTTCGTGATATTCAGGTTGCTGGAACACCACCTATCGATGAATGGTACAGTAAATTTTTACAGGAGTGTGATGGTAGTGATAATTTAGATGATATACATTCTGAGATTATAGATTACTCTGAATGGTCAGATAACTTTAAGAAAATATTTCTGTGGTGCTAATAATTCTTTTGATGTAGACCATAGCACAGTTGAACAAAGCAATGAAGTTAGTTCAGATCAAGGTATGCTAGAGAGCAATTTAACTTGGCTGAGTCCTAACAGCATACAAATTTTAGATAATTTTAGTCGTGAGTTAAATGAGATCCCTTCTCCCACAGATTTAATGGACACAACTCCATTTCAACCGAATTTAATTGAAGAAGAAAATAAACTCACTTGCAGTGATTCACATAGTCCTATAGTCCATAGTCATATATATATATATATATATATATAGATATATATAATATTATATATTATATATATATATATATATATATATATATATATATATATATATATATATATATATATATATATATATATATATATATATATATAATATATATATATATATTTATATATATATATATATATATATATATATATATATATATACATATATATATATATATATATATATATATATATATATATATATATATATATATATATATATATATATATATATATATATATATATATATATATATATATATATATATATATATATATATATATATATATATATATATATATATATATATATATATATATATATATATAACCTAAACTATCCATGTACATATAATGAATTAATATGTTTAGTATTTTTTTTTTTTTTTTTTTTGCTTTTTGCATCATTCAAGAAGTATTCTACATTAATACTTTATAAGCAATTAACAAAACTCTAATCGGAATTAATTCCAATGCTAGTCTATACCCTGTTTTATTTTTTTAAATGCTTTAAGTTTTAAACAGTAGTTGAATGTTCTATCTAAGTTTTTTGATCTCACAATGCTCGTGTAAGTTATTACACAACGCTTAGTTATTTTTAGAAATAACTAAGTTTTAAATAGTGATTTAACATTATAAATAAACTTTTTTGACTTCTAGTTAACGTATAAATATTTTTAGTGTGTAATGATCTGTTAATGATTAAAAATATTCTAGATTAAGTTTGAAAAGGATGACGAAACAAATTTCCGGCAAGAAACATATTGTTTCTATTAAAGCGGCGTATTATGTTTAGAGTAAAAAGAGAGAAAAGTAATTAAAAGTAATTAGCCTTTACAAAATTGAGTGTTTCTTTTTACTATATATGTAACACTTTATCCTTTATTTGTATTCTAATGTGAATATTTATTTTAGATTAATTAAAAAAACTTTTTCCACAAAATAAGTTTTCCAAAGAAAAGTAAAGAACTCCATTAAACAAAAAAATGAGCAAAAATAAAATAAAATAATCTACCAAGCGTGAAACTACCAAAAATCAGCATCGATAAATAAATGAAACGCAAAACAACAGAAATTACAATAAATAACCGATTCAAACTCAAAACGAGCAGAAATTAAAATAAGTTGGGCACAAAACCCCTATGCCTTCCCAAGGCCAGAACATATATGCACTTTACTGAAAAATATAAATGTATTCCTAATCATTTTCACAGTTACAGGTTTTTTTTTATGTATATTCCATCTTATTTGTGCTGTTTGTTTCCGTAGAAACTTTTCTAATGGAATTGACCAAAGAAGTTGTGAACAATTGGGCACCGGCCAACGGGACATCTCAGAGAACAAGAAAGATCTTCGTTGGTTGTATAAAATTTGTCCGTTCTTCTACAACCCAGGCCAAGTTAACTGTAATACTTTGTATTTCTTTACGGCGTGGGGGACAGTCACGTTAGACGACATGCTTGACAAACTTTCCCACCACCCCACCCCCCCCCCCCATGTACAACATTTATGTCGCCTTAATATGGACATGTATTAACCTTGTGATTGGTGAATTTGTCCCCGATTTGACTTACTGGTGGGTAAAATAATACCCTAACCAAAAGTTTATTTTTTTCGAGTATTTCTTTTATTTTTTCGTATTGGTCTATATACCTGCATACCCGGTCACTGCTACCGTCAAAATTCTTCTGAATCTTGTTCAGCGTAAAACCTGGAACCAAAGTGACTGGTAGTCGCTCAAAAAGTGCCATTTTTCATTTTCAGTAAGTTTCAATATATAAGACCAGCGGAGGCTTGCCTGTTTCCAGCAGAGGCCATACTTGTATTCTTTCGGTTATAGATCACTTTTCAAGATTTTACTTTTGCAAAAGCATCAAAAAATCAAGGTGCTTACGCCACCAGTAAGGCGTTAGCGAAATTATTTTTAAAATTTGGCATTCCAAATAAGGTTTTGAGTGAAAACGGAAGCAATTTTTGTTTCAAAGGTAACAAAAGACTTAATGAGTTTTCTTAATATAGAGAAAATGGTGATGACCCCGTACCACCCACAAGCTAATGATAAAATAGAAAATAGGCATAAAATATTTTTCGAACGTATTAAGTATTTATACAAAAGACAATAGGAACGACTAGGATCAATTCTTACCATATTTAACTAATGTAATCAATACTGCTTATTCAGAAACAACTAAAGATAATCCATTTTATTTACTTTTTGGTCGTGATTTTAGAATCACCTATGATGAGATTATATGAGTCTCGGCAGTATTATAATAACTCGGAGGATTACAAACAAGAATTCATAAATAGGATGAGGAAAACTTATAAAATAGTGAGGCAAGAGTTGAAAAAAATGTAAAATAAACCAAAGAGCTAAGAAACCAACCCAAAGTAAAGGGAGTATAGATTTCAAGGTAGGAGATTGCGTCTACCTAAAGAACGAAGCAAAAACGGAAGGCAAAACCTTTCCAACAAATATTCTGGACCGTACAGAATAGTCAAAAAGTACGATAACGATTATACTTTTAAAATGGAGAACCCCGATAGCGGAAGAACTTACAAAGCACATGTTAGCAGAATAAAAAGAGCCAAATTTCCTGAGAGATGAGTATCACGTCCCTCCTCTACTGATTCGTCGATGCCGAAATGAGCCCCCTAAATCAAGATTGGCAGAGCTAAAACCTTTTTAATTTTAAACAAGATTATTTTGAAGATTACAGTGATGAGGAAAACTGTGAAGAAGTTTTTAGCAATGAAAAAATGTAGTTATCCCTGGGAAAAAATCCCTAATACCAGGATTATTTCCTGAAATAAAAACACAAAAAAGATCCAAAAAGTTATTCATCGGCGAGCGCAGGAGAACTAGATTATACGATATCTCCAAAAACCCAATTTTCCCCCGATAGAATTTCGACCCCTTGCCCCCCCCCCCCAAAAGATTTCCAGACGATATGGTTTCCCCTGCAACACCGATAGAAAGGCCCCTGTCATTGCAGGAAGAATTGAACAGAGCTGTAGAAACCCCAGATATTACTTTAAAGAAGACTCCTCCCAAAGATTCAACTAAAACAAATCTGCGAGAAGCTATGGATTGAATAAATTTCCCCACAAAAACGAGACAAGGTACATATTACCCTTCCATTATTTCAACAAAGGAGCTCAATGGGAATGGGGTCATCGGGGTGGGAAACTGCATTTATCACTTTTTAATCTTTTATGGCTGTTTGGGAGCATACAATCAAATATCTCATAGATATTTAAATATCTCATAGGAGATAATAGCCTCCCCCAAAATACGTTAAGTGAAAAAATAAATTTATTTCGAATTATTCAATCGCAAAAAAAACTGGCAGAGGACTTAGAAAAAAATTAATGGCGCAAAAGTTGGTCGCGAAAAATATAAAAATAGCAAAGTCTATCCCTCAGTACAGTGGTCAATCAGATATTGACGAATTTAACATCCAATTGGCCCAGTTTATAGAAATAAAAAAGAAACAGAGCTAGAAACGTTAGTCGACATACTTCTACTACGATTAAAAGGCCAGGTCTTAACCTTTCTGAAGCAGATTGAACATACTATAGGCGACGACGCCAAATTGTCAAAAGTACGGTGGAAAAATTGTTAAAAGCATTTAAAGATAGATTTATCGCAACCAGTTCCATAAATAAATTAAAACACGGAATGGTATGCTTCGACAATTCACAAAATATAAGGGAATATCTTGATAATATACACATTTCAGTAGAGGCAAAATACGGAAGAGGTTCAGGACAACTTTATGAAAAAGTCATACTAAATACCTTTTTGCAAGGGCTACCCCCAAAACTATATAGAATGGTAATATACAAAAATATTCAGACGTTGGATCTTGCAGTTCAGGAGGTAGATCGATTGATCGAAGTCGACACGATGGTCGCAAATCACAGTAAGTCAAAAATAAATAGCCTAGAGGATTCAAACGCGAACCTAATCTTCAAGGGCGATCAGGCATCTCCCAATTTCTTTTCAAGGGATAACTCCCCAGTACCACAAAGAAACAAAACGCAAGAACCCGCTAGGCAGAAAACGGTACGTTTTCAGCCTGTCAAAACAATCCAATTACGAAAATAACCCTACAAAAATAAGGTGCTATATTTGTAATCGTGTTGAGCATATCGCGAGAGTGCCGTTATGTCCCCAATCGCATACCAACAATTGCTGTCGGTAGTACGCAAAATTACGGCAACCATTTGTTCGGAAGAACAAATTTTAGCGCCGGTGGTGCGCTAGGCTATAGCCAGGGAAGATTGCGCCAATCAGTACCTTACAACGCGTACCAACCAAATTTTTATACCCCTCCCCCCAATAGACAAATAAATTACCGATTTGAAAACCCAAATAATCGCCAAAGCCAATATAATGCGACAATGCTATATAGAAATAACGAAAATTTGCCGACGGGAAATGAAAATTTTGCAAGCCAATGGCATTGGCAGTCAGCGCCAGCAAGTGGCACTGACGCAAGACATCCAAGTTACCATAATAATATATGGCGAAGGTAGACAGATGTAAATCAATTAGATATGGCTACGGATTCTCATATGTCTGAATATCTATTACAGGCACCGACGCATGAAATAAATCCTCAGGGAAACGTTTCAGGCCCCTCAAAAATATAAATTTGACCCAGAGGGTGGCCAGAATATTTAATAGGTCCTAAACAATGGTAGTGCCGTCTTGTAGTGATAATAATATAGGTTGCCTATATTTAATGACTTTTGTGTGGCAAATATTTACTTTAAGGCTTTGATTGACTCTGGTGCTAACTGCGAACATTATATGCTCATGCGTATTTAATATGTTACCTCTGCATATTAGGCAACAAAGAAATTTTAATAATCCCAATTTAACTAGTGTGACAGGGCATAAATTGGATGCAAGAGGTTTAAGTTGCCTAAACGTAAAAAGGGACAATAGGATCTTTCCGAAAAATTTTATAATATGCAATAACTTTCCGTTCGAAGCAATTATAGGCGCCAAATTTTTTAAGGTCTAATAGAGTACTATTAGACGTAGAGAACGGGAGCTCCTTGTCTACCCGGCTAAGGTAGGGGAAGAAATTTGTACCTTAAAAAATCGTAACAGAGGGTTACGAAGACAACGTAACAGTAAATAAAATTTCTTTTGGTATAATGTCGCAATCTTTTGAACCTCATGTCTCGCAAAAAGGACATGGCATAGTTAGAAATTTGTTCAATTATTCTGAGAGACATTGAGAGATGAAGTAAATTTTAAAAATTAAAAAAATAAGGGTATTGAATCTGCGAAAAAAAAATAGGAGATATGCGGCAGTATAGATCAAACGAAATTAAGAAAATAGCTGAATTATGGAAAAACATAGTAAAACCCAACGTGACGTCGCAAGATGCCGCAATGGCGCAACATAGCGCCAGTATGAATCTAATAGACAATGAAAATAAAGAGAAATATTACGGATTCGCGATAAGGAAAACAAAAATCCCTCTCAAAACGATGCAAAAAATTCAAATATCACAGATTATTGAACCAGTGGTTAGCAAATCCGAAATATGGTTTGCGACCCCATCAAACGAAATTCCTGAAAATCTGCTATGTGAGGAACAGATTATATCTTACGACAAAGGAGAAGGTTTTATTTGGGTATCTAATAACCACGAAAATGACACAATTGTAATAAAAAAGGGGACGTGTTTAGTTCAAATCCAAGTTATCTCGGAAATGATTTATAGATGGGAAAATTCCAAAAGAGACCTTGTTAACGGCATTAAAACCTCAATTAACAAATACCCTCTAACCAAATCGCAATTTTTAAACAAATTTAATATGGATCATATTACGGACATGGAACTTAAGAAAAAACTATGTGAATTATTATTGAATTTTAAAAGATGCATTTTCAGGGTCTAAAGATGACATCGCACTGATACCATTTTATGAAAACTCAATTTTAACGACTGGTAATCCCGTAGCAAAACAGCCATATCGTGTGCCATATAAGCACAAAGAATGGTTAAAAAATAAAATTCATGAATTAGAAAAAAAATAAATTATACGCCCCAGTATAAGCCCGTATTCTGCACCAGTGATCTTGGTACCAAAAAAGAATGGTGATCTTAGACTTGTAGTAGACTATAGAGCCCTTAACAAACAAGTAGTTAGCGATAAATTTCCTTTACCAAGAATAGATGAAATTCTTGACTCAATTTCAAGCAAAAAAAAATTTTTACTTCTTTGGACCTTACTCAAGGCTACCACCAAGTGAAAATAGCCGAAAAAGATGTCCATAAAACTGCATTTTCAGCATCTGAATGTGGTTCATATGAATACTTAAGGGTACCTTTTGGACTTAAAACAAGTTCAAGCGCGCTATGTAGACCCCTATTACACCTGTTAAGAGGATTAAAGAATATCATTCATTTTGTCGACGATGTCATATGCGTGAATGAAATGCTGAACAACACTTAGCAACGTTAGCTAAGGTGTTCGAGAAGTTCAGACAGGGCAATTTAAAATGCCGGCCTGAGAAAGGAAATTTATTTCAACCTAAAATTAAATTTTTAGGAGTAGTAGTAACACAAGGAGATATCCCCAGACCAGGATAAAATAAAATGTGTTGAAAACCTCAAACCCCCAAGAACTATGAAAGAATTAAGGGGAATTTTAGGTCTTACTGGCTATTTTAGAAAATTCGTGCGCAATTACGCCCAAATTTCGAAACCCCTCCCGGAGTTAACTAAAGGGAACTCCCAAAATGTTACCTGGTCCCAGGAAGCTCAAACTTCCCTAGACCGTCTCAAAAAGGCACTCACTTCTGAACCAATATTATCACTTCCTGATTTCGAAAACGGACAATTCGTGGTAAAAACCGATGCTAGTTCAAAGGGCATTGGCGCTATTTTTTTCGCAAATAATCCCGGTAGAAAACCCTAATCCTCTAGAGTGAACGCTTAAACAAAAACAAATAGAAAAAGTTATATGCTATTCGAGTAGAACTTTATCAAAGGCGAAAGTAGTTATTCCGCCACAAACTTAGAATTATTATCTATAATCCACCACTTGGATAAATTTAGACACTATTTAATTTTTAGAAAATTTATACTACGATCAGACCATAAAAGCTTGCAGTACCTGCGCACATTTAAAAACCCAACGGGAATTCTAGCTAGATGGATTATGAAAATCCAAGACCTAGATTACCAATTTGAACATTTAAAGGGAAAACAAAACGCAGCTTGTGACTTTTTGAGTAGATACACAGAAAATATTCCGTCGGAAGCTGAGGAAAATGAAGTTAACGCTATCAATGCTAAGAGCAAACATGGACGTAAGAAAAAAACAAAGTCAAAGACACAGTAAAGGAAAATAAGGTTAACTATTGTCCCCTTGTCTTTAGAAAATATACAAAGAAAGCAAAAAAAGGACGAAATGTGTTCAGCGCTTATTCATTATTTTGTGAATGTCGATGTGCTACCGGATAAATTCAAAACTCTTAGAAAAGAGATAGACAATTTTTACTATGATCTTGATGAAGAAATACTATGTAGAATCGTGACTGCTGAGACAAATAGAAACCAAACCTCAATAATACCTGTGTTACCACAAAACTTAATAATACCTGCGTTCGAATATTTTCATTCAGATACAGGTGGACACTTAGCAGTAACGAAAACTTTCCATAAATTAAAACAATATTTTTACGTGCCGTCGGCAATAACAAAACTTAAAGAATTTGTAGGTACATGCGAAGCGTGTAACTTAAGAAAATCCCCCAAGCTTATCCTAATCCTCCAATCGGAAGAGTCCCGGTAGCAAAGTACCCCTTCGATATTGTCTCATTTGACTTATACGGGACCAGTGGAGGCTTGCCTGTTTCCAGCAGAGGCCATACTTGTATTCTTTCGGTTATAGATCACTTTTCAGGATTTACTTTTGCAAAAGCATTAAAAAATCAAGGTGCTTACGCCACCAGTAAGGCGTTAGCGAAATTACTTTTAAAATGTGGCATTCCAAATAAGGTTTTGAGTGACAACGGAAGCAATTTTGTTTCAAAGGTAACAAAAGACTTAATGAGTTTTCTTAATATAGAGAAAATGGTGACAACCCCGTACCACCCACAAGCTAATGGTAGAATAGAATAGAAAATAGGCATAAAATATTTTCGAACGTATTAAGTATTTATACAAAAGACAATAGGAACGACTGGGATCAATTCTTACCATATTTAACTAACGTAATCAATACTGCTTATTCAGGAACAACTAAAGATAATCCATTTTATTTACTTTTTGGTCGTGATTTTAGAATCCCCTATGATGAGATTATTGAGTCTCGGTAGTATTATAATAACTCGGAGGGTTACAAACAAGAATTCATAAATAGGATGAAGAAAACTTATAAAATAGTGAGGCAAGAGTTGAAAAAATGTAAAATAAACCAAGAGCTAAGAAACTAACCCAAAGTAAAGGGGAGTATAGATTTCAAGGTAGGAGATTGCGTCTACCTAAAAGAACAAAGCAAAAACGGAAGGCAAAAACTTTCCAACAAATATTCTGGACCGTACAGAATAGTCAAAAAGTACGATAACGATTATACTTTTAAAATGGAGAACCCCGATAGCGGAAGAACTTACAAGGCACATGTTAGCAGAATAAAGAGAGCCAATTTCCAGAGAGATGGTTATCACGTCCCTCCTCTACTGATTCGTCAGATGCCGAAAATGAGCCCCCTAAATCAAGATTGGCAGAGCTAAAACCCTTTAATTTTAAACAAGATTATTTTGAAGATGACAGTGATGAGGAAAACTTTGAAGAATTTTTAGCAATGAAAAATCTAGTTATCCCTAAGAAAAAATCCCTAATAACAGGATTTTTTCCTCAAATAAAAACACCAAAAGATCCAAAAAGTTATTCATCGGCGAGCGCAGGAGAACTAGATTATACGATATCTCCAAAACCCAATTTTTCTCCGATAGAATTTCGACCCCTTGCCCCTCCCCCCGAAAGATTTCCAGACGATATGGTTTCCCCTGCAACACCAATAGAAAGGCCCCTGTCATTGCAGGAAGAATTGAAGAGCTGTAGAAACCCCCGATATTACTTTAAAGAAGACTCCTCCCAAAGATTCAACTAAAACAAATCTGCGAGAAGCTATGGATTTAATAAATTTCCCCATAAAAAACGAGTCAAGGTACATATTACCCTTCCCATTATTTCAACACACAGGAGCTCAATGGGAATGGGGTCATTGGGTGGGGAAACTGCATTTATCACTTTTAATCTTTTATGGCTCTTTGGGAGCATACAATCAAGGTTGGCATCCTGTTTGGCATCGTGTTTTGTCTCTGTATTTTAATCATACGCCAGGTTATAGCAGATGTGATGCAGCTGATTTATCGTGACATGGATATTCAGATGACAACTCAAAAACGAACAAAGCTTATTCATGAGACCTGCAACACTAACATGAATTCGATGAGAGAAAGCGTTATTCACTATGCACCACGGGCACTTTGTAGCGAGCTAACTGCAACTTCTATGATCGGGAGCCTAGGATCGATGACGATCACCGTATCACGCATGACAGATATTATGAGGTATGGCGAACACGCGGAATATGCAATTACTACCGCATATTAAAACGGAGACTGACCCCGAGTGAGAAGGAGGCATTGGCACCAGATCAGGAGAAGAAGACGAATGGGGAAAATTAAAAGTTTAATAGACGCAAGCCATGAGCTAACAATTTTATAAGAGACACAAATGAACAATTTTATACGAGAATACATTCTCTATGTGTCTCAAAATATCCCAAAAATGATATGCTGAGAAGAAAATAAACGCACTCCCAGTGTTCAACCCCTTAATGATAAGGCACCCTATGAACTGTCAAAAAAGCAGGTAAGAATGAACTCTGATAGCATATTCCCACACCTGTATTTGGAAGCATCATTTCTCAATTGACAATTGAAGAAAGCTCGTCGTGTGAACACAATCATGTTCGAACTGTTCCATGAAGAAACTATATTGTAAGTGCCTTAAAAATTTTGCCAAGACGAAAAGAGTGAAGGACAATAATTTAGAACAGAAGGATTGAGTACACTAAAGACTCGAAGGTGATGAAATAGGTGTGAATCTACATATGTTACTTCTTAATAACTTTGATAACTCAAAAATTCCAATATCCTATCATTGATATTACATAGCAAATATCCCAGTGGAAGTGTTTTTAAGGTTACCAGTGAACATGGTAAACCGAGTACTGTGTGTTTTAAATCGTTCTTGTATGTAGTGTTAGATGTCCAGATAGAGTTATGTTTAACGTTGTCGAGCTATTCATTTAATGTAGCGTAGATAGAAAGTAGTGTGCCATATAGACAGCAAAATAAAAAAAAAGCCTTGTAAAAAGTGAATTCAAAAAAAATCTTAAGTAAACGTAAAATAGCCCCAACCTTCTTGGAAATGTAAAAGTAATCAGTGTTAGATGTAGAAAAAAAAATCTTTAGTATAGTAGCTAGCCTAGAACCATGAATAATCTTAGTCCGGTAGATGAATTTTAGATAGGGATGTAGAATAAAAAAAAGTAATAGAGAAAATTTTTAGCACTCCTGATTAAGCCAAAACATAAATATGGAATAATTATGTAGAATAAATAGTTAATAAATTGCGAACATTACAAAAAGCCCAAAGGCAAGCAAGTACTTATGACGGGACGTAATTAAATAATGGGAAGGGTAATATGTACCGTGAGTAAAATGCGATATATTTAAAATACAAAAATAAAGTTCCTTCTTTCTAAAGATAGTTCCGACTTCCTCTAATTAAGTTTAAATCTAGTCGCAAAAAGAAAGAAAAATCCTTAATCAGCAAAGAGAAAAATTGCAATTAGCTGCAGACAAAGAACGGCGCTATTCAGCTTTGGATTTCGCTTAGAAAGTGGGCAATAAAAAGGATACTATAGACAATATTTCTAAGGAAGTTTTTAAATTATAAGAACCGTGTGAACGTTTGAATCATCAGAAATATTTAAAACAATTTATTGGACGAAGGGTTCGCATCCTTAGGCCACTTGAGCCAATTGTGAGCCAGTTCTTAGAGCGCAAGACAAAAAAACTACGTTAATAGTGGGTAAAAGTGCTTTTTTGGGAGGATTCGTAAATGAGATTCAGGATCATATAGACAGAATTATTTCGGCGTTCAAGCTTTGCAATTCTTTCATTATTGCATCTCAGTCACCGTTGTTGTCATTTGAAGTGACCCACTGCTGTTCACTTGAATATGTAAGTCTCAATAAATCTATTGCTTTTTACCTGTGTTTATTTCATTTTATATTTCTGTATCTAGTCTAATAACAGGTAATTAATTCGCATATCTCCAAGGTACGTTCCCAGGGAATCTGGACTCCAGATAGCACGTGGAAAAGAGGTTACATTTATATGGATACACATTTTTATTTTCTCTCAATAATTGAGGGTGGCGCGGTCATAAATTTACTTCACTCCTCATTGCTGTGGCGCAGGCCTTGATGGCACAATCTTTAGCGCTATAAGCGGCGCTATCGGAGAACTTATAAGGTGTAAGTTCGCAGCTTTAAAATAGGATATTAAATTTGACGCGGTCAATATTTATGACCATTATTAAGCCCAGTTCCATAAAAATTTTATCACTACAAATGGCACGGTCGGAAATTAGAGGAAAATTTGCGAACTAATTAGGCTAAAAAAACTTTGTAATTTAAATTTAATTATTGGAGAGATACAGACATATAAGTATAGTGATTAAGCCTATAACCGCTAAGCTACTACAGGAAACCCTTTAAAATATCTCATAGGAGATAATAGCCTCCCCCAAAATAGGTTAAGTGAAAAAATAAATTTATTTCGAATTATTCAAACGCAAAAAAAAATGGCAGAGGATTTAGAAGAAAAATTAATGGCGCAAAAGTTGGTCGTGAAAAATATTGAAATAGCAAAGTCTATCCTCAGCACAGTGGTCAATCAGATAATGACGAATTTAACATCCAATTGGCCCAGTTTGTAGAACTAACAAAAACAGAGCTAGAAACGTTAGTCGACATGCTTCTACTACGATTAAAAGGCCAGGCCTTAACCTTTCTGAAGCAGATTGAACATACTATAGGCGACGACGCCAACTTGCCAATAAATACAGTGGACAAATTGTTAAAAGCATTTAAAGATAGATTTATCGAAACCAGTTCCATAAATAAATTAAAACACAAAATGGTATGCTTCGACAATTCACAAAATATAAGGGAATATCTTGATAATATACGCATTTCAGTAGAGGCAAAATACGGAAGAGGTTCAGGACAACTTTATGAAAAAGTCATACTAAATGCCTTTTTGCAAGGGCTACCCCCAAAACTATAAAGAATGGTAAGTATCCAAAAATATTCAGACGTTGGATCTTGCAGTTCAGGAGGTAGATCGATTGATCGAAGTCGACACGATGGTCGCAAATCACAGTAAGACAAAAATAAATAGCCTAGGCGATTCAAACGCGACCCTAATCTTCAAGGGCGATCAGGCATCTCCCAAATTCTTTTCAAGGGATAACTCCCCAGTACCACAAAGAAACAAAACGCAAGAACCCGCTAGGCAGAAAACAGTACGTTTTCAGCCTGTCAAACAATCCAATTACGAAAATAACCCTACAATAATAAGGTGCTATATTTGTAATCGTGTTGGGCATATCGCGAGAGTGTCGTTATGTGCCCAATCACATACCAAGAATTGCTGTCGGTAGTAAGCAAAATTACGGCAACCATTTGTTCGGAAGAACAAATTTTAGCGCCGGTGGTGCGCTAGGCTATAGCCAGGGAAGATTGCGCCAATCAGTACCTTACAACACGTACCAACCAAATTTTTATACCCCTCCGACCAATAGACAAATAAATTACCGATTTGAAAACCCAAATAATCGCAAAGCCAATATAATGCGAGAATGCTACATAGAAATCACGAAAATTTGCCGACGGGAAATGAAAATTTTGCAAGCCAACGGCATTGGCAGTCAGCGCCAGCAAGCGGCACTGACGCAAGACACCCAAGTTTTACCATAATAATATATTGCGAAGGCAGACAGATGTAAATCAATTAGATATGCCAACGGAATCTTATATGTTTGAATATCTATTACAGGCACCGACGCATGAAATAAATCCTCAGGGAAACGTTTCAGGCCCCTCAGAAATATAAATTGGACCCAGAGGGTGCCCAGAATATTTAATACGTCCAAAACAATGGTAGTGCCGTCTTGTAGTGATAATAGTAATATGTTGCCTATATTTAATGACTTCTGTGTGGCAAATATTTACTTTAAGGCTTTGATTGACACTGGTGCTACTGCGAACATTATAAGCTCATGCGTATTTAATATGTTGCCTCTGCATATTAGGCAACAAAAGAAATTTTAATAATCCCAATTTAACTAATGTGACAGGGCATAAATTGGATGCAAGAGGTTCAATTTGCCTAAACGTAAAAAGGGACAATAGGATCTTTCCGACAAATTTTATAATATGCGATAACTTTCCGTACGAAGCAATCATAGGCGCAAATTTTTTAATGTCTAATAGAGTAACTATTAGACGTAGCGAACGGGAGGCTTGTCTACCCGGCTAAGGTAGGGGAAGAAATTTGTACCTTAAGAAATCGTAACAGAGGTTACAAAGACAACGTAACAGTAAATAAAATTTCTGGTGGTATAATGTCGCAATCTTTTGAACCTCATGTCTCGCCAAAAGGACATGGCATAGTTAGAAATTTGTTCAATTATTCTGAGAGACATTGCGGAGATGAAGTAAATTTAAAAAATAAGGGTATTGAATCTGCGAAAATAAAAATAGGAGATATGCGACAGTATATATCAAACGAAATTATGAAAATAGCGGCGCAACATAGCGCCAGTATGAATCTAATAGACAATGAAAAATAAAGAGAAATATTACGGATTCACGATAAGGAACACAAAAATCCCTCCCAAAACGATGCAAAAAATTCAAATATCACAGATGATTGAACCAGTGGTTAGCAAATCCGAAATATGGTTTGCGACCCATCAAACGAAATTCCTGAGAATCTGCTATGTGAGGAACAGATTATATCTTACGACAAAGGAGAAGGTTTTATTTGGGTATCTATTAACCACGAAAATGGCACAATTGTAATAAAAAAGGGGACGTGTTTAGTTCAAATCCAAGTTATCTCGGAAAATGATTTAAATAGATGGGAAAATTCAAAAGAAACCTTGTTAACGGCATTAAAACCGCAATTAACAAATACCCTCTAGCCAAATCGCAATTTTTAAACAAATTTAATATGGATCATATTACGGACATGGAACTTAAGAAAAAAACTATGCGAATTATTATGGAATTTTAAAGATGTATTTTCCGCATCTGAAGATGACATCCCACTGATACCATTTTATGAAAACTCAATTTTAACGACTGGTAATCCCGTAGCAAAACAGCCATATCGTGTGCCATATAAGCACAAAGAATGATTAAAAAATAAAATTCATGAATTAGAAAAAAAATTAAATTATACGCCCCAGTATAAGCCCGTATTCTGCACCAGTGATCTTAGTACCAAAAAAGAATGGTGATCTTAGACTTGTAGTAGACTATAGAGCCCTTAACAAACAAGTAGTTAGCGATAAATTTCATTTACCAAGAATAGATGAAATTCTTGACTCAATTTCAAGCAAAAAACAAAATTTTACTTCTTTGGACCTTACCCAAGGCTACCACCAAGTGAAAATAGCCGAAAAAGATGTCCATAAAACTACATTTTCAGCATCTGAATGTGGTTCATATGAATACTTAAGGGTACCTTTTGGACTTAAAACAAGTTCAAGCGCGCTATGTAGACCCCTATTACACCTGTTAAGAGGATTAAAGAATATCATTCATTTTGTCGACGATGTCATATGCGTGGGAGAAAATGCTGAACAACACTTAGCAACGTTAGCTAAGGTGTTTCGAGAAGTTCAGACAGGGCAATTTTAAAAAACGCCGCCCTGAGAAAGTAAATTTATTTCAACCAAAATTAAATTTTTAGGAGTACTAGTAACACAAGGAGAGATATCCCCAGACCCGGATAAAATAAAATGTGTCGAAAACCTCAAACCCCAAGAACTATGAAAGAATTAAGGGGAATTTTAGGTCTTACTGGCTACTTTAGAAAATTCGTGCGCAATTACGCTCAAATTGCGAAACCCCTCACGGAATTAACTAAAGGGAACTCCCAAAATGTTACCTGGTCCCAGGAAGCTTAAACTTCCCTAGACCGTCTCAAAAAGGCACTCAATTCTGAACCAATATTATCACTTCCTGATTTCAAAAATGGACAATTCGCGGTCACAACCGATGCTAGTTCAAAGGGCATTGGCGTTATTCTTTCGCAAATAATCCCGGTAGAAAAACCCTAATCCTCTAGAGGGAACGCCTAAACAAAAACAAATAGAAAAAGTTATATGCTATTCGAGTAGAATTTTATCAAAAGGCGAAAGTAGTTATTCCGCCACAAACTTAGAATTATTATCTATAATCCACCACTTGGATAAATTTAGACACTTTTAATTGGTAGAAAATTTGTTTCTACGAACAGACCATAAAAGCTTGCAGTACCTGCGCACATTTAAAAATCCCACGGGAATTCTAGCTAGATGGATTATGAAAATCCAAGACCTAGATTACCAATTTGAAACATTTAAAGGGAAAACAAAACGCAGATTGTGACTTTTTGAGTAGATACCCAGAAAAAATTCCGTCGGAAGCTGAGGAAAATGAAGTTAACGCTATCAATGCTAAGAGCAAACATGGACGTAAGAAAAACAAAGTCAAAGACACAGTAAAGGAAAATAAGGTTAACTATTGTCCCTTGTCTTTAGAAAATATAAAAAGAAAGCAAAAAAAGACGAAATGTGTTCAGCGCTTATTAAATATTTTGTGAATGTCGATGTGTTACCGGATAAATTCAAAACTCTTAGAAGAGATAGACAATTTTTACTATGATCTTGATGAAGAAATACTATGTAGAATCGTGACTGCTGAGACAAATAGAAACCAAACCTCAATAATACCTGTGTTACCAAAAAACTTAATAATACCTGCGTTCGAATATTTACATTCAGATACAGGTGGACACTTAGGAGTAACGAAAACTTTCCATAAATTAAAACAATATTTTTACGTGCCGTCGCAATAACAAAACTTAAAAGAATTTGTAGGTACATGCGAAGCGTGTAACTTAAGAAAAATCCCCCAAGCTTATCCTAATCCTCCAATGGGAAGGGTCCCGGTAGCAAAGTACCCCTTCGATATTGTCTCATTTGACTTATACGGGACCAGCGGAGGCTTGCCTGTTTCCAGCAGAGGCCAAACTTCTTACCATATTTAACTTATGTAATCAATACTGCTTATTCAGAAACAACTAAAGATAATCCATATTATTTACTTTTTGGTCGTGATTTTAGAATCCCCTATGATGAGATTATTGAGTCTTCTTGGCAGTATTATAATAACTCGGAGGATTACAATCAAGAATTCATAAATAGGATGAGGAAAACTTATAAAATAGTGAGGCAAGAGTTAAAAAAATGTAAAATAAACCAAGAGCTGAGAAACTAACCCAAAGTAAAGGGGAGTATAGATTTCAAGGTAGGAGATTGCGTCTACCTAAAGAACGAAGCAAAAACGGAAGGCAAAAAACTTTCCAACGAATATTCTGGACCGTACAGAATTGTCAAAAAGTACGATAACGATTATAATTTTAAAATGGAGAACCCCTAAAGCAGAAGAACTTACAAGGCACGTGTTAGCAGAATAAAAAGAGCCAAATTTCCAGAGAGATGGGTATCACGTCTCCTCAACTGATTCGTCAGATGCCGAAAATGAGCCCCCTAAATCAAGATTGGCAGAGCTAAAACCCTTTAATTTTAAACAAGATTAATTTTTGAAGATGACAGTGATGAGGAAAACTGAAGAATTTTTAGCAATGAAAAATCTAGTTATCCCTAAGAAAAAATCCCTAATACCAGGATTTTTTCCTGAAATAAAAACACCAAAAGATCCAAAAATTTATTCATCGGCGAGCGCAGGAGAACTAGATTATACGATATCTCCAAAACCCAATTTTTCCCCGATAGAATTTCGACCCTTGCCCCTCCAAAAGATTTCCAGACGATATGGTTTCCCCTGCAACACCGATAGAAAGGCCCCTGTCATTGCAGGAAAGAATTGAAGAGCTGTAGATATTACATTAAAGAAGACTCCTCCCAAAGATTCAACTAAAACAAATCTGCGAGAAGCTATGTATTTAATAAATTTCCCCATAAAAACGAGGCAAGGTACATATTACCCTTCCCATTATTTCAACACACAGGAGCTCAATGGGAATGGGGTCATTGGGGTGGGGAAACTGCATTTACCACTTTTAATCTTTTATGGCTGTTTGGGAGCATACAATCAAGGTTGGCATCCTGTTTGGCATCGTGTTTTGTCTCTGTATTTTAATCATACGCCAGGTTATAGCAGATGTGATGCAGCTGATTTATCGTGACATGAATATTCAGATGACAACTCAAAAACGAACAAAGCTTATTCATGAGACATGCAACACTAACATGAATTCGATGAGAAAGCGTTATTCGCTATGCACCATGGGCACTTTGTAGCGAGCTAACTGCAACTTCTATGATCGAGAACCTAAAATCGATGACGTTCATCGTATCACGCATGACGGATATTATGAGGTATGGCGAACACGCGGAATATGCACTTACTACCGCATATTAAGACGGAGACTGACCCCGAGTGAGAAGGAGGCATTGGCACCAGATCAGGAGAAGAAGAAGAATGGAGAAAATTAATAGTTTAATAGACGCAAGCCATGAGCTAACAATTTTATATAAGACACAAATGAACAATTTTATACGAGAATACATTCTCTGTGCCTCAAAATATCCCAATCATGATATGCTGAGAACAAAAATAAACGCACTCCCAGTGTTCGACCACTTAATGAATAAGGCACCCTATGAACTGTCAAAAAGCAGGTGAGAAGGAACTCTGATAGCATATTCCCACACCTGTAGTTGGAAGCATCATTTCCCAAATGACAATTAAAGAAAGCTCGTCGTGTGAACACAATCATGCTTGAACTGTTCCATGAAGAAACTATATTGTAAGTGCCTTAAAAAATTTTGCCAAGACGAAAAGAGTGAAGGACAATAATTTAGAACAGAAGGATTGAGTACACTAAAGACTCGAAGGTGATGAAATAGGTGTGAATCTACATATGTTACTTCTTAATAACTATGATAACTCAAAAATTCCAATATCCTATCATTGATATTACATAGCAAATATCCCCAGTGAAAGTGTTTTTAATGTTACCAGTGAACATGGTAAACCAAATACTGTGTGTTTTAAATCGTTCTTGTATTTAGTGTTAGATGTCCAGATAGAGTTATGTGTAACGTTGTCGAGCTATTCATTTAATGTAGCGCAGATAGAAAGTAATGTGCCATATAGACAGCAAAATAAAAAAAAAAGCCTTGTAAAAAGTGAATTCAAAAAAAATCTTAAGTAAAGTTAGAATAACCCCAACCTTGTTGGAAATGTAAAAGTAATCAGTGTTAGATGTAGAAAAAAAAAATATTTAGTATAGTAGCTAGCCTAGAACCATGAATAATCTTAGTCCGGTAGATGAATTTTAGATAGGGATGTAGAATAAAAAAAAAAAAGTAATAGAGAAAATTTTTAGCACTCCTGATTAAGCGAAATCATAAATATGAAATAATTATGTAGAATGAATAGTTAATAAATTGCGAACGTTTCAAAAAGCCCAAAGGCAAGCAAGTACTAATGACGGGACGTCATTAAGTAATGGGAAGGGTAATATGTACCGTGAGTAAAATGCGATATATTTTAAAATACAAAAATAAAGTTCCTTCTTTCTAAAGATAATTCCGACTTCCTCTAATTAAGTTTAAAATCTAGTCGCAAAAAGAAAGAAAAATCCTTAATCAGCAAAGAGAAAAATTGCAATTAGCCGCAGACAAAGAACGCGGCGCTATTCAGCTTCGGATTTCGCTAAGATAGTGGGGAATAAAAAAGATGCTACACACAATATTTCTAAGAAAGTTTTAAATTATAAGAACCGTGTGAACGTTTGAATCATCAGAAATATTTAAAACAATTTATTGGACGAAGGGTTCGCATCCTTGGGCCACTTGAGCCAATTGTGAGCCAGTTTCTTAGAGCGCAGGACAAAAAAAACTACGTTTGATAGTGGGGTAAAAGTGCTTTTTTGGGAGGATTCGTAAATGAGATTCAGGATCATATAGACAGAATTATTTCGGCGTTCAAGCTTTGCAATTCTTTCATTGTTGTATCTCAGTCACCGTTGTTGTCATTGAAGTGATCCACTGCTGTTCACCTGAATATGTAAGTCTCAATAAATCTATTGCTTTTTACCTGTGTTTATTTCATTTTATATGTCTGTATCTAGTCTAATAACAGGTAATTAGTTCGCAAATCTCCAAGGTACGTTCCCAGGGAATCTGAACTCCAGATATCTCGTGGAAAAGAGGTTACATTTATATTGATACACATTTTTTTTCTCTCAATAATTGAGGGTGGCGCGGTCATAAATTTACTTCACTCCTCATTGCTGTGGCGCAGGCCTTGATGGCACAATCTTTAGCGCTATAAGCGGCGCTATCGGAGAACTTATAAGGTGTAAGTTCGCAGCTTTAAAATAGGATATTAGATTTGACGCGGTCAATATTTATGACCATAATTTAAGCCCAGTCCCATAAAATTTTTATCTCTACATGATTATATAGTTGTTTCAGTAATTACAGTATTCTGATTATATAGATACATGGCCGTATATGAAAGGGCGAATGGAGGGCCTTCTTGAAATCAGCAAAGCAATATTTGAAGCGGGCAAAAAGAAACGGTAGAAAGAAAAGAGGATTTAAGAGCAAGAAGATTTTGGAAGTAAGGCCTTCTAATTAAATAGTATTCCTTCCAGCTTCTACTTTTTGTAATCTATGCCTTTTTTTCTTTCATTGTATAGTTTTTGTACTACCTGTATAGTTTTTTTTACTGTTGCCTTGACAAAGATAGAATTCTAAATTACTTAACTGCTCGAAAAGAGCAACTTCAAACAGACGAAGGACTGACTGACGAAGAATTTACAAAGGAAGCCTTATGGTTTAACTGCGACGACAAAACGATTAGGTACGATCTACCTTTGCGTGTTTTAGCAGAAAAGGGATTTAAAATGTTTTTAAAAGGTCTGTGAATGAAAAGGATGGGGTAACTGTGTTGGCATGTGTTAGTGCTAAAGATGAGTATCCTTCATTTCAAAGTTCCACTGGCCTTTGAATTTTTAGAAATAGAATTATTATTGATAATTATTCTATATTAATATAATATATTGTTACTGTTGCTTCTGATTATATAGTTGCTTCAGTAATTACAGTATTCTAATTATATAGATACATGGCCGTATATGAAAGGGCGAATGGAGGGCCTTCTTGAAATCAGCAAAGCAATATTTGAAGCGGGCAGAAAGGAAACGGTAGAAAGAAAAGAGGATTTAAAGAGGCAAGAAGATTTGGAAGTAAGGCCTTCTAATTAAATAGCATTCCTTCTACTTTTTGTAATCTATGCCTTTCTTCATTGTATAGTTTTGTACTACCTGTATAGTTTTGCACTGTTGCCTTGACAAAGATAGAATTCTAAATTACTTAACTGCTCGAAAACAGCAACTTCAAACAGAAGAAGGACTGACTGACGAAGAATTTACAAATGAAAAGCCTTATGGTTTAACTGCGACGACACAATGATTAGGTCCACGATTAGACTAAGTCCACGGGAAGGATATTTTGTGAAATAGAAAAAGCAACTATTCTTAAACGATTTACTAAATTTGTAACACTTGAAGCTCCATTCAAACTTCATATTATTGGTTTATACAAGCCAGCACACCCTTAAAAATTATCAACGAAGGAATAAAGGAGAGTTAAATGCCAGTTTAAGAATTAGAGATGAGAGACGATGCTCAGAATCAAGTATTACCAAAAAATCAAAAACAAAATTACAGCAAATTATACATACCACAGCCAATAGTTAAAAAGAAAATTCCGAAAAAATTAAGGAATAAACAAAACACCAGAATAGCATTCCGGCAACAGATGTCAAAGGACATAAACAGCATATCGTATTACAACACAATGAATGAACACAATGAATGAGTGAATGAATGAATGAACACTTTGTAACCACATGCTGTTTGATATCATTACACTAGGGTTATAACAGCAGTGCCATTTTGTTAGTGTTATCAAAGAAGGAATAAAGGTAAGTTAAATGCCAGTTTAAGAATTAGAGATGAGAGACGATGCTCAGAATCAAGTATTACCAAAAAAATCAAAAACAAAATTGCAGCAAATTATATATACCACAGCCAATAGTTAAAGAGAAAATTCCGCAAAAATTAAGAAGATTCAAGGTCAGCGGAACTATAGAACTCTTATTCTATCAAACAGACACCAGGAACTGTTTTTGCCAATTTTTATTATCAGCAAAAGAATGAAAGAAGGTTAAATGCCTACTTAAGAATAAGAGATGAAAAATAATGCCCAGAATAAAGTATTACTAAAATGTCGAACACAAAAATTGCAGCAAAATCGATCTAAACCAAACCAATAGCTGCTGCGATAAACCATATTCGTCAGTATTTACCCAGTGGTCACTCTAGAAAAGATCACGTAGGAAGAATACGAGATGACGAGCATTTTGGTATTTTTTGTTTCGTGGTCTTTGTTCCTGGGATATATCATTTTTCACTGTAAATGCAATGGCGGTATTATTATACGGAAATGTGGTTTCAACCTCAGCAAAAATCCAACTGCATAAAGGAATAAAAAAACACCAAAAATAGCATTCCGCCGACAGATGTCAAAGGACATAAACGGCACATCGTATTACAACACAATGAATGAAGCATGGAGTTGCAATGAATGAGTGAATGAATGAATGAACACTTTTTACCACATGCTATTTGATATCATTACACTAGGGTATAACAGCAGTGCCATTTTGTTAGTGACTTTTATGACTGTGACTTTTATGATATTTTTTCTGACAGTGACTCAACAATCTCAAACGTTTTGAAAATTTAGGAACCATGGATTCGCCAAGAAATTTACTATGTTTATGAGTGCAGTCAGCAAAATTCGGAAGCTTCAAGACATCGGAGCTACAGGGCTTCTTTTCTGGCAACAGAGGCCATGAAGTTTTTTTGACATTTTGTTTTTCTGCAATAGAATGAACATAGGTTTAAATACAGGTTTCAGAATAAGATAGAGGAAAAATCAAGAGAATAAAGTATTACCAAAAAATCGAAAACAAAAATTAAAGTTAAAACATCTATCCCGGCCAATAGTGATAAACCATTATTCGTCAGTATTTACCCAGTGGTCGCTCTAGAAAAGATCATTTAGGAAGAATACGAGAAGATGAGCATTTTTAGACTTTTTATTTTTTGGGTCTTTGTTTCTAGGGAAATGCCTTTTTCACTGTGAATGTAGCGAAGAAAATTAAAAATAAAAGATTATAAACCGTCCTTTCAGACTAATAGTTTAAGAAAATGTCGGTTTCATTTTTAAATAAAACTCAACCAAAATAACGGTCAATCACGCCTAATTAAAATAGTCATGAAATGTGCATTGGTTTCACTTTTTTACAGCGAGGGCCTAGACCGGGTTTACTACGTAATAAATTTCTCTGAAGATGGCTAAAATGATAATAATATAAGGACTGTCTTATAGCTTGGATAAGACAAATTTATGTCGCTATTAACGAAAACAACAAATATTTTATCTAATGTTACATTGTTTTTTCAACTTATTAAAAAGACTTATGTTACTATTAACGAAAAAATGTTTTTTTAGTGTAAATAAAAGTTAGCCATTAAAGAAAAAATGTTCCTTTGCAATAAATAATAGGCTGTCTTGAACCAAGGATAGAATCCTCAAGAAAATATAATAGAATTATATTTTGTTATGCAATACAAATTTTGGGTACCACGTTTTCTGTAGAAATAAAATTTAAAAAGTCTGAGGTTAACGATTTAAGTGCAAGGTGGCGTAAATAAGAGTAATCTAGTCCAGGCGTGGGATAAGCTTTGAAAAAGGCTAAAGACCTATAAAAATTCTTAGCAAAAAAATCCAAGAGGAAAATCAGAAGAATATACTTTCGTAGAATTAATGTTTTGGGAGTTAAGTCTTGAAGTACCAGCGTTTTGGAGTTAGTCATGTATTATGAGCAGCTCGGAAAGAGCCCAGTTTTGACGACGTTTAGAAAAAGTGACATTTATATTCCTGTTAATAGACTCGTTGCGCGTCAGTCCTTTCAGTACCAATTTACAGACCCTTGTATGTTAAAAGTGTCGTAACCCTGTCTGCATCTAAGTATAATCCTGTATTATTTATGTGAGCATTCAATACATCTCTTGTGTTTTTTATTGTGTTCATCTATGCTAGAATATCTCAGATTAGTCCCGTGTCTCCAATCAATCCCATAAGAAATCTGATTTTGACTAAAAATATAACTTTTAAAGATTGCCTGGTAATTGACTTCCTTAGACATTGTGGCTATGGCGCTGGGTGAACGCTTCTTAAACAGCCAAGTCTAGAGGGAAATGTTAAGAGAATAAGATTAATCACGACCATAAGTAGTCAGATTTAAATCCCCCACCCAGAAACTAAGGAAATGAATGCTCTAGAAGCAGCCATTGGTCTTCTAGGACTTACAGAACAATGAAATTATAATGATCTAATAAGACAAAATGGAATTCTTTATGATCACCTGGAGAAGTACAGAAATAAGAAAGAAGACGTCAAAGAAGAAATGTCAAGAAAAGTAGACTGAAGCGTTCGATTACTTGATGCCTGAAGCAAGGGCTCAACCCAAAACTATACCGATTGCTAATAGCAAAAATATCGAAACAATAGAACAAGCTGTTCAAGAAATACAAAGTGCGGTTGAAATTGACAACATTGTGTTAAAGCACAAGAAACTGTCAATAAATTTTGTGGAGGAACAAACCCCCACTATAATCAAGAGAAGCATTCCAAGATTTTTTTTTCAAGAAACAACTCCCCAAGACCAAACCAAAATAGATCACAAACACCAACAAGACAAACAACGGTTCGTTTCCTGCCTACCAGGGAAACAAGGCATTTAAACACTTATAGCCAACAAGGTGTTACGTCTGTAACCGCCTAGGCCACATTGCACGATAATGCTGTTCACAAAACAATTACGGCCCAAACCCCACCCCCCCCCCCCCAATGATGAAAACCGTTTTTTTTTTTTCCGGGGAGAACAAACAATAGTGGGAATCATATGAGAAGTTATTGAGTATTACCACATCACTCTTACTAACCCTCTTATATACCAGACCACCCCCTCTTCGAACAAAGTAATTATTTTAAACTTCATCAAATTATCCAGCGCGGCACATATCAATACAGCAAATTAAAGCGAAAAAAATCTATCCCGGCCAATAGCTGTAGTGATAAACATTATTCGTCAGTATTTACCCAGTGGTCACTCTAGAAAAGATTATTTATCATGTATGTTCATTGGTTCTTATATATGTTGTAGTTTATAGAAAAAGTTTACTGATTAGAGTTTAGTTTCATATCCCATAAGTTTAATTTTAAGTGAAGGTATCATTTTAGTATTAGGTGAAGGGAGAGAATATTTAAAATCCAATCATGTAAATATTAGTAACATAACTAGTAGAAGAACATAAGTTGGGTGAAGGAATTTTAAGTAACATAAATGCAAGCACAGGTGTCATGAAGTAGTCAGGAGTGTATGAAATTTCTAAGATATGGTAGTTGCCTAAAAGTCAGTCAAATTTGTAAAATGAAGTGTAATTAAAAATTAAAGAGTTCAATTATGGAACTTAATGATGATGACATAATTGAACTGATGATGACATTGGAAGAAAAATATGTAGCGTAATTAAAAATCTGAAAGTATAAGCACCCCTTTCAAACTATCAGTTAAGAAAACGTCGGGCTCATTTTTTTAAATAAACCTCAACTAAAATCCCGGCATATCACGCCTAATTAAAATAGTCACAAAATATGCATTGGTTTTTTCACTTTTTACAGCGACCGACTAGACCGGGTTTACTACGTAATAAATTCCTCTGAAGATAGCCTAAATGACAATGATATAAGGACTGTCTGTTAGCTTTGGATAAGACAAATTTATGTCGCTATTAACGAAAACAACAAATATTGGATCTAATGTGTTACACCGTTTCTTCAACTTATTAAAAAGGAACTTATGTCGCTATTAACGAAAAATTGTTTGCTAGTGTAAATAAAAGTTATCTATTAAAGAAACAATTTACGTTGCAATAAATAAAAGGCTGTCTTAAAGCGATGAAAAAATCCTCAAGAAAATGTAATATAGTTATATTTTATAAGACAATAAAAATTTGGGAAAAAAACATATAAAGTCTGAGTTTAACGATTTTAAGTGCATTGCGCGTAAATAATAGTCGTCTATTCCAGGCGTGGGACAGGCTTTGAAAAAAGCCAAAGACCTATACAAGTTTTTTTTTTTAGCAAAAAAAAATACAAGAGGAAAATCAGGAGAATATACCTTAGTAGAAGTAATGTTTTAGGAGTTAGTCTTGAAGTACCAGCGTTTGGAGTTAGTCATGTATTATGACCAGCTAGGAAAGAGCCCAGTCTTGAAGACGTTTAGACTCAAGTGACATTTATATTCGTGTTAATAGAGTCGTTGAGCGTCAGTCCTTTCAGTGCCAATTTACAGACCCTCGTATGTCGAAAGTATCGTAACCCTGTCTGCATTTAATTGTACTCCTTGTTACTTGTGTGAGTATTCAATTAATCTCTTGTATTTTTTAATTGTGTTCACCTTAGCTAGTGTATCTCATATTAGTCCCGTGTCTCCAATCTCTCCATGAGAAATATGATTTCAACTTAAGATATAACTTTGAAAGATAGCCTGGTAATTGACTTCCTTAGACCTTGTGGCTATGGCGTTGTATGAACGATTCTTAAACAGCGGAGTCTGGGGAAGATGTTAAAAGAATAAGATTAATCACAACCACAAGTAGTCACATTTACCCCCCCCCCCCCCCCCCCCCGAACAATTGGCAAAAAGGTTCCAAATGGATTAATATCCCTGGATCAAAATCCACTATTCAAACCCCCCAGAATGTGATGGGTGTCATTATTACATGGAAATGCTGGGGCAACCTCAGAAATCCAACCGGACAGTGGAATATATAAAAAAACGCATTGTATTGAAGACCGACCTTAGCTATAAGAAACTCAGTGTAAAGTTGTATATGAATTAAATTAGATTAACACTTTCCCAACTAATTTACTAAAGATCAAATCGTTATTAAACATTGTGCCAAAAGCTAAATATCTGCTAAGTGATCAAAATAAGTGAAAATAAACATTAGCTAATATAAAAAATTGACAAGATTGCATCTCATTTAGAATCTTATCTATCAAATGACTCGACCAATGTAAAACATCAAAAAGGGTTCATGTATGTTGCTTATTTTTTAAAAGGAATCTCAAAAGGAAGAAAGTTATTCATGACAGAAATGATATATGGTTATTCTTCGTACCTAGGACATGAATAGGAACCATATACTGTTAAACTAGTACACACACAAAAAAGGAATTCAATCTATAAAATAGAGTTAAACGTTACATGATGTTTGAACAGTAACTATAAAAGAACGTTTTTGGCTCGTTACAGCAGAAACGACAGTTTAAACTCGATTAATAACGACGAGCATCATATAATCGGCCCAAAAGTACTCCTTTTTACGGCAAAATTGTATCGTTTACAATTACCAGTGTAAATGATGAACAAATAAAACACCAACCCGGGCAAGAAAAGAGAAAATAAAAGGAACGAGACAAAAATGTTGCGGAGTCTAGAACATAACACATAATACAGGTATTACTAGACGAAAAAAGTGAACTCAATTTATTTTTATGAGATTTTGTTATCTTCGTATGTGTGAGGTGTGAACCCCAGAATGGCAGGAAATCAACTTAGCTTTGAAGAGAGGAAGTTTGTACTGAAATGTTATTGGAAGACCGAAAACACCATTGAAGTGCAAAGACGATTCAGAACGGAATTCTCAAGATCGCCACCAACGCGCCGGACCATTGCTCGCATCAAAGAGAAATTTGAAGCAGAGGGAACCGTTCAGAACGTCAACAAGAACCGTTCTGGACGACCACGGACATCCACGAGCCCAGGAAAAGAAGAGAAGGTGCAGGAAACACTTTTACAATCACCACAGAAATCACTTAGACAAACTGCTTGGGAAAACAAACATCTCAAAAGATAGCGTCCATCGTATCATGAAGCGTCTGCACTGGAAATGCTACATTCCAACACCAATTCATGCCCTAAACGAAAGACGATCCTGACCGGCGAGTTGAATTCTGTGAATGGTACCTGGCAAAATGTGCAGAAGATGCAGGGTTTCCACACAAAATTATTTGGAGCGATGAGGCAACCTTTAAATTAAATGGCACCATTAATCGCCATAATTGCACGTACTGGGCTCCTGTAAATCCTCATGTAACACTTGAACACCATGTCAACTTGCCAGGAGTAACAGTGTGGTGTGGGATATCTGCACTGGCAGCATAGGGCCATTTTTTATTAAACAGAACGGTCACTGGTGAGAGCTACCTTAACTTGCTTCAGGAGTTTGTTGGTCCACAAATGTCTGAGATGTTTGGTGATGACGGCGAAATTTACTTTCAGCAAGATGGTGCACCTCCCCACTACCATCGCGATGTACGAGCTCACCTCGATGCAGCTTTTCCAGACACATGGATTGGCCAAGGGGTGCCATTGAATATCCTGCACGTTTTTCCCCGGACCTGACGCCCTTGGACTTTATTTTGTGGGGATATCTCAAAGAAAAAGTTTATCGCACCCAACCAAGAACAATTGAAGCTTTGAAAATCGAAATTGAAAGACAATGTCGCGATATTCCTAATGACCTGTTTCGTGATGCTTGCGAATTCCTTGGTGCGCGTTATCAGCGTTGTCTGGACAATAATGGTCATCAATTCGAACATAATTCCTTAATCACATTTGTCTTTTATATTCGAAGCTATTCCATTTCACTTTATGTTAATAAATAAAGGATTTCTCGTTATTCTAAGTATCAGTACATTTTTTTGAGAGTCAAACAATTAACATACAACGTTTAACGTCTCATATTTCATACCATGCCCTGAATATAAGATGAGGAATGATGCTCAGAATGAAGTATTACCGAAAACTCAGAAACAAAAATTGTAGAAAAATATATATACCACAGCCAATAGTTGACAATTACTAAATGTCAAACACAAAAATTGGAACAAAGTAGATCTACCCCAGCCAATAGCTTCTGCGATAAACAATATTCGTCAGTATTTACCCAATGGTCACTCAAGAAATGATCATATATGGAGAATACGAGATGATGGGCATTTTGAGATTTTTGTTTCGTGGTCTTTGTTTCTGGGATACACCATTTTTCACTGTAAATGCAATGACAGTATTAATTACAGGGAAATACTGGTTTCATCCTCAGAGATCCAACCGCACAAAGGATAAATAAAACACCGGAATAGCATTCCGACGACAAATGTCAAAGGACATAGCCAGCATATCGTACTACAACACAATTATTGAACTGGCATTGCAATGAATGAGTGAATAAATGAATCGTTACCACGACCTGTGATATCATTACACTAGGGTAATAACAGTAGCGTCATAATGTCTGTGACTTTTTTATTTTTTCTGACAGGGAGGCAACATCTCAAATACAATTACGAAGAATAAATAAGATTTGGAAGAATACAATTCAGAGTGCAAGTCACAAGTTGTTTGTTGGCACCCTTATTTGGCTGAAGTCAATTAAATTCTTAAGGTTGAGCATGTAAGTGTCATCTAAATCATATTTTTCTTAGCATTCTTATTTGCATGTAAATATCTAGTTTGATCTTTACTCAACCCCAAAAAATTTAAACTCGTTTTCAACTTGAAAGAAATACGAAGTGTTTGACACTGGGAATGGAATGCTGAACATTTCGAACATTCTGAACCCATCTTGTTTATTTGATATAGAGAAATCACAGATAACCAGCAATTTCAATTGTTGTGTCGCCGCATTGCAGCTAGTCGAAGGTCGGGCTTTAGCGAAGGTCTTATCCTTGCATGGTATACCAGACAAATAGATGAAAGTGATTAGTGCTATGTGAGAGAATAACGCTGTGTTTAAGGTAGCAAATGAGATTAGCCGCTGGTTTCGTATTAAATCAGGAGTTGAGCAAGGTTGCTTTCCATCTCCATTTACACGGATAATTCTGATGGATTTTGTCATAAGGAGCACAGCATAGGTAATGTTAGAGCACGGAATCAAATGGGGAATCAAAAGTCCCCTAAACTTTAGCTATGATAATGATTTAAGGATTCTAGATGAAAATATTGGTAAAATGAATAACGAAAAATGTGGTTCGAAAAAATGAATGTACGAAAAGTGTGGTTCAGTCAATTGTGATAAAAAGGGAGGTTGTCATAAAATAGATTTAAGGGAAATTGGAACTTCCTGGGAGTGTGTAAAGAGCGGGGCTTTGAATAGATTCGGATGGAAGAGGAGCGCGCTTAGCTGTGTTGACCTCAGGCAGCTATATGCTACGTTGTGTTGTTGTTAGTAGTAGTAGTAATCTACTTTGACCCAATAGTCTATAAAATAGGAGAATGTCCCCGAAAGTCCTATAGTAGCTCTCAAATCCCTAAAAATTCTTTTTGCAAGATTAAGTCACATGAACACTACAACCATGGAGTCATTCTAGTGTGTGACCAGTGACCAGGCTAACGCCTCAATAGTTACCACACTCACTCGGAAGGCGCCAAGACATCGACACGTCAGGACCACTACCGTCAAGACATCGACAAAATCCGTCATAACATCAAACACGTCAGGACATCGACAGTCATAAAATCGACATTTCAGGACATCGACCGTCACAATCGCCACCCGTCAGAACATCGACAGTAGGGTGGTCACAAGGTATAAGGTAAAAAAATAGTTTCGTTATAATGCCGGCAGGACCCCCTAATATTTTCCATTGGTCTAGAAAATAAGATTTGGAAAGTTTTAGCTCAATCGGATAATGTTAACCCGTGCCTCATCGAGATTAAATGTGAAAAAAACTATTTTTTGGCACAAAATCGCCGTTTTTTTCCTGATAAAATATAAAACTATTTTTCCTAGAAATTTTATTCTTATTTCAGTTCATAGGAAATGTTACTATCATCAAGTTTTACTACAACCACTTTTTTGTTAAAACGTTTATATTTGAAGATATCTATTATCTGTTACTCTGCTGTCGTGTCTGTTTTCTTTTTATTAACTTATTAATTGTTTTATCTTACTATTATATCTTTATTTCTGTTTTTTTTTTAACTTTGTATTTTTACCTGTCAGATGTTATTTTTAACATCTGATTCCAGCTTTTTATTTTAATTTACTTTATTATACTGCGTCAATGATATCTGTTTTTTTTTTTTATCTCTTGACACAGCAGACTGCGGCATTATTTTTATTATTTTAATATCTTATGCATCTGTACTACTCCTTTCTTGTACCACGGTTTATGGGTTTATGGGTTACGGTTTATGGAATGTCATAAACCATTTCCTTCCTTTTGTGTTCCTTGTCTGAGATGCCTAAGGTTTTCCCACTCTTTAAAAAGTGTAACGGAGAGATCAGAGGGCTTCAGTTAACGTTTGGTTTTCAAACAGTGAACATTATTGAACAACGCTCTTCTAGTGAGTTTTTTCTTGTGAGGTTTGAGGGACTATGTCTTCTACAGCGTCAACGAGGCATGATCGTTCGGGTTCGAGTTCAAGGCAGAAAGAAATGGTGTATTTGATTGGCCACATGTCTCATCAAATCACTGGCAGTAAATTACCCTCTAATTGTCAAGTTTTACGCAGCTTATTTTATAATATACGGCAAGTGAAATTGAACAACAGAGAAGCTGCAAGACTTACAATACAGGAAGTTGTCATTTTTTGGAGAAAGCTAAGATACCAACCAAACACTTTAAAGATTGTGTTGTAAAGCTTGAAAAACTGTACAAAGAGTGGAGAAAACTACAAAAAAAACGCTAACAGATCTAAAAGCACAGCTCAAAATAAAAAAGTAGAAGCTTTCAAGTCAACCCATGATGACCTCTTTGATATTGCTCATCAGGATGCATTAACAAACACTGTTGAAGAAGACAATCAGTTTTTGTTACTCCAGAGAAAAAAAAGGACGTCCTGGCTGCATGGGAGGCGTTGACATGAATTTTGTGAACGCAGAACAACGAAGAGAAAAAGAGACGAGCAGCTGAGATGGCGAGATTGGAAAAATCACAAAACGAATTAGGTTAGTAGAGTTTTTCTCTATTTCTTTCACGTTTTCCTATTATTTTTCTCTTGAGATTATTTGACTTGATACCTATTCCGTGAGTGCTTTGCTTATTGCTTGTTACCGTTTAATGAGTTTTTTTCCTTTTTTTTGAAGATGTAAATTTCATTGCACAACTGGAATCTTCAGCAAGCAGCACATCAACAGAAGAGGAACAAGAAGAGATGGAGGTGAATTTTCCCGACACAGAGGATGGAGAACCAGAAATAAAGGAAAAGAAGTACGCTAGAGGAAGTGAAGAGATTATAACCGAAAAAATTATCTTTATTGTTAGATAGATGTAGTATTTCTGATAGAGACGCAGTTCGAATAATATCAGCTACTGCAGAGGCGTTAGGTTTTGACTCACAAAATTTAATTGAAAGTAGAAGTGTAATACAACTTCGCAGACAGCTATTCCGAAAACAAAGGACTGAACTTATCAAACGTAGATTCAAAAATTCCGATTTAGAAGGAGCTGTTTTGCACTGGGACGGAAAATTACTTCCAGATATTTTGGGTAAAGAAAATGTAGAAAGGGTAGCAGTTTTGATTAGTTGTGGGGATAAAGAACAGTTGATAGGAGTTCCTCAGCTTGAAAATGGTATGGGAATTACTCAGGCAAAAGCTGTATTTGCAGCAGTTGAACAGTGGGGGGGCAGTTGAGAAAATCCAGGCAATGTGTTTTTGATACCACTGCGGTAAATACTGGTCGCCTCAACGGAACCTGCGTTTTGTTGGAGCAATTACTAGAGAAAAATCCTCTTTATTTAGCATGTCGCCGCCATATTTTCGAAATTGTTCTCAAATCAGTTTTTGATTTAAAAATGGGCACAACTACTGGCCCCCACCCAAATATTTTTAAAAAGTTTCAGACTGGATGGTCGAAGTTAGACAAGACAAAATACAAAACTGCTATTGAAGATAAAAATATTAGACATAAAATAGGGAATTAAGATGAAATATCAATTTTTTCTTATGGAACAATTAAAAAAACCAACAGCAAAGGGATGATTACAAAGTATTTATTCAACTTTCGTTAATTGTTTTAGGACGTACTCCCCCAAAAGACACTTTTTTTTCAAAGTACCTGGTGCCATTCATCACGCTAGATGGATGGCAAAGGCCATTTATTGTATCAAAATATATCTTTTCAGGGATCAATTTACATTAACAAATTTAGAAGAAAAAGCTATCACTGACATTTGTTTATTTTTAATAAACATTTATGTAAAAGCGTGGTTCAACGCCCCCAAGCCCACTTTGGCCCCAACCAAGACCGGCAATTTTAAAAATCTCTTGTAAAATATAGAGAAATCGATAAAGAACTTGCAGACAAGGCACTGTCTAAAATGATAAATCATTTGTGGTACCTCAATTCTGAGCAAGTCGCATTTTCTTTCTTCGATGAAAATGTAGATAAAAGTGTGAAAACCAGCATGGCTGTAAAAAGTCTACAATTAATTCCAATTGATGAAAAAACATGTGATAATAGGGATGTGAAAGCAAAACTCAGTCTCGATCAAGTGGATAATTTATTGGACAAAGATATTGATTTTTTTTTGTTTCTCATCGAACTCTAAATTTTTTCAAAAGATTTGAAATTGATACAGAGTTTTTAAATACGGATCCTGATATATGGTGTAAAAATGCACATTACTTAAAAGCAAAAAAATAGTGAACAGTTTTAAGGTTGTCAATGACACAGCTGAAAAAGGGGTAAAATTAATCCAAGACTTCAATTCCTGTTTGACAAAAGACGAAGAACAACGTCAGTTTCTGTTACAAGTTGTATCGGAATGTCGAAAAATATTTCCTGACTCTTCAAAAGCCACGTTATCTCAGCCATTACCACCTTAATCTGATAATTAATTGTACTTCTTTCTTTTATAATGCTTTCTTTTCATATTCATATTCTAAATAATAAAATTTTGAACATTATTTCTTCTTGTTCTTTATACCTTTTTCCTTTTCTTATCTCCTAAATCCATCATTTTCAATTTGGATTTTTGCTGTATTTACTTTGAAAACAGTTTTAACTACACTTTTTTATGTACCAATTGAGAAAATAAATTAAGCAAAATTTGGACAGCAGATGTAATTAAATCTTGCAATATTGTTAGGTATTTTATTAAAAAAAAATTATTTTTTATAAAAAGTTAAAAATTCAACCTTGATGAGGCATGGGTTAACCTTATCCGATTGAGCTTAAACTTCACCAATCTCAATTCTTAGCCAATTGGCAGCTTTTAGGGGGTCCCCTCAAAAATTCCAACATTGATTTTTTGTGACCACCCTAATCGACAGTCATAACATCGACACGTCAGTTCATTGACAGTCACAATCACTTCCCGTCAGAACTTCAACACTCATAACATCGACGGTCACAACCGCTAACCGTCAGAGCGTCGACTCGTCATAACATCAAAATTTTTTTGTAACAAAAATCCGTCAGAGCCGCTAACCGTCAGAACGTCGACAGTCATAACATAGACACGTCATAACATTTAAAAAAATCTTCAGAACGAAAATCCGTCAGAACCACTAAACGTCAGGACGTCGAAAGTCATAACATCAACACGTCATAACATCTAAAACTTTAAAAATTTAATTTCTGGGGTTTAGGGGGGAAAAGGTACCTAGGTTATGTTAGGTTACGTATTTAATATATGCTATGCTTTGCCCCCACCCCTCTGAAGTGCAAATATATAGCCGAAATTTGTTTCTAAACTATTATATACTTATTATTATTATGGAACTGGATGGATGAGTAGGGTCTAGACCTTGTTCAAGTGCTCATTTATTTCAGTTACTAAAGTAGGAAGACAGTTGTTTTTTTTTTTTTTTTTTTTTTTTTTTTTTTTTTTTTTTTTTTTTTTTTTTTTTTTTTTTTTTTTTTTTTTTTTTTTTGCCAGGTGATTACCGTAATACACTATATAAACTTATAAATTTTTTTCATAACGAAAATCAGTCAGAGCCGCTAACCGCCAGAACTTCGACAGTCAAAACATCGACACGTCATAACATCTAAAAAAAAATTTCATAACAAAAATCTATCAGAACAACTAACCGTCAGAATTTCAACAGTCAGAACAACGACACGTCATAATATCTAAAAAAAATTTGGTGTTATGTTACGTGTCGATGTTACGACTGTCGACGTTCTGACGGGTAGCGATTGTGACTGTCGAGGAACTGACGTGTCGATGTTATGACTGTCGACGTACTGACGGGTAGCCATTGTGACTGTCGATGAACTGACGTGTCGATGTTATGACTGTCGAGGTTCTAACGGGTAGTGATTGTGACTGTCGATGTACTGACGTGTCGATTTTATGACCGTCGACGTTCTGACGGGTAGTGATTGTGACTGTCGATTTCCTGACGTGTCGATGTTATGACTATCGATATTCTGAAAAATTTTCCTTGTCGACGAAATGGCGTTTAGTGCTTGTGACGGTTAAATGAAATGGTAGCATTCCCATTCACTCTTATCACCTTTCAAATACAGTGGTAAAATTAAAGTTTTCCTGAAATCGCTATGTACTTCCCCATTTTCAAAAAATAATATTAATAATTTTCAGTAAGTTATTTCTAACCTCAGAGCGACCATATTTAAGAAATTCATCTCGCATTATCTAATCATGTGTCGGCTGACACAATCTCTCCTTTCTTCCTGTGATTTTCCCATTTGAATTTGAATGATGAATTGGGAAGCTATGAAAAGCAAGCGTCTGTCCTTTTGCCCGTTATAAGAGTAATGGTTTTGAAGGTGCTCATCCGATCTTGTTTATTCTCTAAACTATACGAAGAATTATCTGTTGAATTCTTTGCAGAAGGAAAAAATCATTCCTTTTCCTACAGATGAGGGGCAATTCGAGAAACTCAGTTCCACATCTACCTCCAATTATATTGCTTATCTTGTCAACTTTACAGGTAAAATTCCTGAATAGTATATTTCCTGGCTTAATTTAATTTCCATTAAAGACGCATTTAATTTCCATTTAAAACGCATTTGACTTTGTTAATTACAATGTATTAGTTCAAAAACTTGTCACTGAATTCAATATTGATCTTTTCCTGCTGAAAATTAAATTTAAAAAAAACAAGTTTTTTTTCAACTGAAAGTAAGGAGCAACATTAAAACTTAAAACGAACAGAAATTATTACGTATGTAAAGGTGGTTGCCCCCTCCTCAACACCTCGCTCTTTACGCTAAAGTTTTTTAGTACTTTTAAAAAAGCGTCTTCTTGTTCTAATTATACGGCCCTTGTGTTTCAAGAGTCATTATTAAATAATTGGGACAAAATTCAAACTTTAGCAAGAAGCGAGGTGTTGAGCGAGGTGTTGAGGAGGGGGCAACCCCCTTTATATACAATATAATTTCAGTTCGTTTAAACTCAAACAGTTCGGTCTTAAACTGAAATAGCGTCAATTACTCAAGGATAAACGGCGAATTCCCCCTTTACCAATAATTAGGAATTAACTCAAGGATAGCTTATGCAAATTTGCCCTCTGTCTGTCAGTAAAAAAAAAAAATAATATATTTTTTATACTCATCAAAATTACTGTGTATAAACCCGTCACACCGCAAATGGTAGCCTCTCCCTGGTCACTAGTAATAATCCAAAAGAGAAAACTCTTTAGAGGGAAAATAGCACAGAACGATACTAACTAATACATCAGGGCGTATCCAGGATTTTCTGTAGGGGAGGGGCGCAAAATAGGTTTATCCAAAAAAAATTAGGGGGGAGGCAATAATGATTGATCCGATAAATTTGCGTTACGAGCAAGTTTAATTAACGCAAACTTGAGTTAATTAAGTAAATTACACTACTTTAGGCTATTCTAGGGGGCACGCAGCCCCCTAGCCCCCCGCCCCCTGGATATGCCACTATAATGCACGTAATAAGGTAAAATGAAAATAGATATTTGCCAGTCAACCACATTTAATTCAGTTTCAGCCTTCGATCAAGTTTCCAAAAAAGCTCATCCCCCTATTTATATCTAAGATACTCAATATTCCTCAACCGTACTCCAAGAAGTAATACAAATTCGTTTTCCCGATCTATGACTACCACCTTTTATCCTACTTCGCCATTAGCCATTGGCATTACATTGGGTGTCACTGAATCTCTTCTTCTCTCCTAAATAGCATCCTGCTGCCATTTTCGATTTCCAACTTATTTCTATAGACATTGTTCTTCCTTTTTTGAAGTTACGCTTCTTTCTTATTGCGGTGAGACTTCCGTGTCTGAAAAAGCACATCATTTATGTGAAGTAAACTGTCAAATTTTACGAACGTGTTTGCGTCAAAACACCGTGCTTGCCGTATTTCGTACGGGATCAGCGAATCAGTATTTTTCTTAGACAGATGAAACACGAATCCGAGAAGAAAAAAAGGAGACATGAACATTCAATCCCAACATTCCTTCGCCACACAAAAAAAAAAATTTTTGCTTTTTTTTTTGTTTCACTAAGAGTGTTTCCCTACTTCATAAAAGACTCGAAACAAAACTTAAAAAACATCTAATCGAGAGATCGTTCAAAATTAAGGTACTAAGAAATAAACAAAAATTAAAAAAGGCAATATTAACCCCAGGTTATCCAGTTGCTTGGAACATATAGAGTCCTGATAGTATTTTATAAACAGTGTTTTATAAAGATACTATTGAGAGGATTATCCGGGACATACGAATAAATAGTAGCCTAATTAGTGGTCAAATGAAAATTTCTAGAAACTGGGGAAACTGGGACTGGAGATTGGTCCTAGTGTCAATAAATTATCGCTGGTTCCATCTAGCACTTGACTAATCTTGGCGCTATTGTTCTCTTTCTTTAACTTGGCAAATTTGTTAGTTTCAGAAATATAGATCCAATACTTATTACTATGCTAATATTGTTCTAGAATTACACTAAAAGAACTGAAGAAACGTCAAATACCAGAAGGCATTGGTGACTTTTTCTTTAATACTATCACAATTTGCTTTTAAAAAGAGGACTCACAAAAAGACGTGTTAGAAGATCAAACTTTAGTTATTATGGTGAAAAACTAGCACTTTACTGAAAACAAAGGTTTATTAGAGTATTGAGACATCAATTGTTTACACTGTGTAGACAGTGGAGAATTTTACAAGTTTGTCCTTTATTTTCTGCGGGCTATTAAAAAAGTGTTCTACTCCTAATCTTGTTTTTGTTTTCAGTCAAGCACAACTTTTTCATAATCCTAGAAACATGGGAAAACATCAAGAGCCAGTGTATTTGAAGCAGCTTTTCAAAAATATGATGCATAAACTAGGAAGCAGAAACTTCAGTTCGTTAAAAGTTTCAATTTCTCTTTACTTTCATTAGATTAAAAAAAAAAACAAGTTTAAATAACTGAAAGTAAGGATAAAAGTAAGGATGAAAGTAAGAGTAAAGTTTCAATTTCTCTTTACTTTCATTAGATTAAACAAAAAACAAGTTATATAACTGAAAGTAAGGATAAAAGTAAGGATGAAAGTAAGAGTAAAGTTTCAATTTCTCTTTACTTTCATTAGATTAAAAAAAACAAGTTTAAATAACTGAAAGTAAGGACCCACATTAAAACTTCAAACGAGCAGAAATTATTCCGTATATGAAAGGGGCTGTCCCCTCCTCAGTGCCTTACTCTTAACGCTACAATTTGACTTTTTGTCACAACTCTACTTTTTATATAAAACAATAAAAACTTTAGCGGAAAGAGCGAGGCGTTAAGGAGGAGACAACCCCTTTCATATGCGGCATAATTTCTGTTCATTTTAAGTTTTAATTTCGCTTCTGATTTTCAGTTAAAAGAACTTTTTTTATTTCATTTCTGGAAGTTTTTCAACAAATGCAGGTTCGAATTTGGCTGAACGTACATGAGAAATTTAAACAAAATTAACACTTTTAAAAAAGCTTCTTATTTTAATTAAAAGGCTCCCGTGTTTCAGTATACGCTCTTAAAAATTGGGACGAACAGTCAAACTTTAGCGTGAAGAGTAAGATGAGGAGGACGGGGAAAAATTAACCATTTTTCCTTTTAAATATAGAGTCCTATATCAAACAGTTCGTGGTAACGAACTGTAAGTAAGGAGCGACCCGGCTCAATGGTAACCGAAACTCTAGAAAACGGGTTTTGATACCAATAGATACATCAAAAGAATCAGATTTCAATACTGATTTCAAATATATAATTTTCATCAAGTTTAGTGCTACCCATCAAAAGTTACGCGCCTGAGAAAATTTGGCTGATTTTCGAAAAAAGGGGGAAAGAGACCCCCTAAAAGTTATAGAACCTTAATGAAAATCACACCATCATATTCAGCGTATCAGAGAACCCTACTGTAGAGGTTTCAAGCTCCTATCTAAAAAAAATGTGGAATTTTGCATTTTTTGCCAGAAGAAAGATCACGGATGCGTGTTTATTTGTTTTCTTTTTCCCAGGGATGATCGTATCGACCCAGTGGTCCTAGAATATCGTGGGAGGGCTCATTAGAACGGAAATTAAAAGTTCTAGTGCCCTTTTTAAGTGACCAAAAAAAATGGAGGGCAACTAGGCCCCCTCCCACGCTTATTTTTTTCCCCAAAGTCACCCGATCAAAATTTTGAGAGAGCCTTTTGTTCAGCATGGCCGAAAATATGATAAATATGTCTTTTTTAGGATGACTGAATCCCCGAAGTCCACAGGGGGAGGGCTAAAAGTTATGAACTTTACCCAATGTTAACATATAGTATTGGTTATTGGAAGTATACAGAAGTTTTCAGGAGGGTTTTTTTCTGGTAGTGGGGGGGGTCGGGGATTATGTTGGAGGATCTTTCCATGAAGGAAGTTTTCATGGGGGAAGGGAAATTGCCATGAAGGGGCGCCGGACTTGCCAGCATTATTTATTGGTTATTGGGAAGTATACAGACATTTTCAGGAAGGATTTTTTTCTGGGGGGGGGGGGCTAGAGGAGGGGGTTACTCTGGAGAGTCTTTCCGTGGAGGACGTTTCTTTGGGGAAGGGACATTTCTATGAAGGGGGCGCCGGATTTCCAAGCATTATTTAAAAAACGATCAGAAATTAAATATAAAAAAAACAAGTTTTTTCAACTGAAAGTAAGAAGCAACATTAGAACTTAAAATGAACAGAAATTATAACATATGTGAGGGGGTTCTCCCCAGGTCAATGCCTCGCTCTTTACGCCACAGTTTTTTTTAGTGCTTTCAAAAGAGCTATCTATTCTAATTAAACGGCCTTTGTGATTCAGGGGTTTGTGAATCAAATTTTTTTTCAACTTTTAACGTAAAGAGCGTGGTATTGACTAAGGGGAGAACCCCCTTATATACGTAATAGCATATACGTAATAAAAAAGAAACAATAAACAAACCAAGCGATACGGCTCAATAGTAATCGAACCTTTTAAAAACGGAATTTTGATGTCAATAAATGTATCAAAAGAATGTGTTTATAATGCTGATTCTAAACATATAAATTTTTTTAACTTTAGTATTACTCATCAAAGGCTACGAGCCTGAGAAAATTTACCCGATTTTTTAAAGAGGGGGGAAACATCCTCTAGAAGTGAAAGAATTTTAACGAAAATCACACCGTCGGATTCAGCGTATCAGAAAACCCTATTACATAGGTTTCAAGCTCATATCTGCAAAATCTGCAACTTTGTATTTTTTGCCAGAAGAAAAATATACGAATATACAAGTTAGTTACGTAAGTTAATTTGTAAATTACGTCATAACCAAATTTAGAGACACCCATTTAGCAAAAGAAAAGTAAAATTTTTATGCAAATTTTGTTTACTTATTCAATGACGGTGAGCCAAAATAAAAGCTGCATTAACTAAAAAACGATCAGAAATTAAATAAAAAAAACAAGTTTTTTAAACTGAAAGTAAGGAGTGACATTAAAACTTAAAACGAACAGAAATTATTCCGTATATGAAAGGGGCTGTCCCCTCCTCAACGCCTCGCTCTTTACGCTAAAGTTTGACTCTGTCTCACAACTTTATTTTTTAAAACAATCAAAAACTTTAGCGTAAAGAGCGAGGCGTTGAGGAGGGGACAGCCCCTTTCATATACGCAATAATTTCTGTTCGTTTTAAGTTTTAATGTCGCTCCTTACTTTCAGTTTTAAAAAACTAGTTTTTTTTATTTAATTTAATATAGAGTCCAGATATAATTAAATATAGAGGGTATTAAAAATATAGAGTCCAGATAGTATTTTATAAACAGTGTTTTATAAAGATGCTATAAAGAGGATTATCCAGGACATACAAATAAAATAGTAGCCTAATTAGTGGTCAAATGAAAATTTCTTGAAACTGGGAAACTGGGACTGGAGATTGATCCTAGTGTCAATAAATATCGCTGGTTCCATCTAGCGTTTGACTAATCTTGGCGCTATTGTTCTCTTTCTTTAACTTGACAAATTTGTTAGTTTCAGAAATAGAGATCCAGTGATTATTACTATGCTAATATTGTTCTAGAATTACACTAAAAGAACTGAAGAAACGTCAAATACCAGAAGGCATTGGTGACTTTTTCTTCGACACTATCGCAAGTTGCTTTTAAAAGGAGGACTCACAAAAAGATGTGTTAGAAAATCAAACTTTAGTGATTATGGTGAAAAACTAGCACTTTACTAAAAACTAAGGTAAATTAGAGTATTGAGACCTAAAACTGTATATTAGAGAATTCCCTGGCCGGTAAGACAGTGGAAACTTTACAAGTTTGTCCTTTAGTTTCTGTGGGCTAGTAAAAAACTGTTCTGCTCCTAATCTTGTTTTGTGTTTTCAGTCGAGCACTACTTTTTAATAATTCTATGAACATGGGAAAACATCAAGAGCCAGTGTATTTGAAGCAGCTTTTCAAAAATATGATGCATAAACTAGGAAGCAGAAACTTCAGTTCGGTAAAAGTTTCAACTTCTATCTTTTCTTTAATTAAATATAAAAAAAGTGTTTTAAACTGAAAGTAAGGAGTGACATTAAAACTTGAAACGAACAGAAATTATTCCGGATATGAAAGGGGCTGTCCCCTCCTCAGCGCCTCACTCTTTACGCTAAAGTTTGACCTTTTGTCACAACTCTACTTTTTAAAACAATAAAAAAACTTTAGCATGAAGAGCGAAGTGAGGGGACAAATCCCCCCTCACCTAAATGGTGCCCCGAAAGAAATATGACTTTAATAGTTCTTAAGATCATTGTTTATAATTAGTCCATCTAGAATCAAAAATCATTGTACATTTTCCATTGTACATTTTACAATGTACATTACCTTGCATTACTTATAATAGTTTTAAAACTTACTTCTCAAACGAAAACGGACAGTCAACAACAACAGAAAAAAGTGACTATTGATGCGTCTACCCGAAACCCTATAGTTCCCCAAGGGCAGGTAACAGAACCGGAACTATGTCCTCACAAAAAACATTAATCAAGACAGGATATCTGCAAATAAATTCATTTGAACCAAAAACTTAACTAATTAAGAGGTGAATTGTTGCATTATGAGGAACGCGTTGTGCCTGCTAGGGCCAACAAATTTGTTTGAAGGTAAAGGATGATAAAACTGATGAAATACAGAAAACATTTAGGGTACTTGTTAAATATCCCAAAACAACCAAGAAGGGATGTTAGGTTTGATCCTAATGAAATACACCAAAATATGATACTTTAGTAACAAAATCATGGAAACGACAAAACAAGATTACGGAAAGCAGGCCACCAAGAACACATTTTTTTAAGTACCTAAACACCTCACTATATTCAATATTTAATTAAGATATACCTGCATCGTAGTTTTTCTCACTAAGACTAAGCTAATTATAACCGAATGCAGACAGACAAACCGGTTTTACTCACATCAATCAGATCAAGAACTTGACTGTTTTTTTTGGGATATTTGACAAGTATTACATTTATTTACTAGACTACAATGAGTATCCTCTCTTCTGGAAAACGAAGATCAAAGTTCAAGTCACTTTATAGAAAAGAAAGAAAAGAAGTCCAAATTCGACTTCGAGTTTTGAGTTTTAACCCGGACAAGGGGAACAGCCACATTCTCAGCTTGTTTCATGCACTTAACTAAGTGAAGGTAATAAACATTCAGTTGCACTCTGGCTTTTGGCGAAAAAACACTCGTGCACTGTAGATTAAAAGGGATCTTGACGCAGGACAACAGAGCTGTTAGGGTAGAAATATATAAAGGCCAATTGGCTTTGCTCCACTCTCGTTTCATACACCATTTTTTATTAGCATCACAAGGATGATTAGATGGATCAGCGGTTAATGTCACAGTAAGGGAAAGGGGAAGGTGGTCAAAATCACGTTCGTCTTCGTCAACATTAACGACAGAACAGGGAACATTGGCAGAGCAAATACAATGATCAATATTGGTCACAGTTCCCTATTATGAATATAACTGTAATTAGGAGCTTTGGGTACTATACGGTAACCAATAGGCAACGAATCTAAAAAACTAAGTTGGCACGAGTAGAGGAGCTATGAAGATCACAATTGAAGTCACCTACCATTAGCCAACGATACCCATGCTTTTCAATATTGCATAACAGTTTTAAGGGACGAGCAGGCATTAGAAAACTTAGTAAGTGAAGCTAGACGTTTCTGATCGCCAGGGATGATATACATTTATAAATACAAGGTGACCAAGTCGTATTGCCATAATATTATCAGAGGAATGAAATAAGATAGGTGACAAAGGAGTAGCTAATCGTTTGATAACACATGCAAGGCCCCCGGAAGGTCGGCCTTTTGTTTTTCGGGCATTGGTTGTAAAGAAAATATGGTGGCTACTTCTTCGTAGAGAGTTAACGGAGATGGCGGGAAGTAAATGTTCTTGCAAGAACAAAATGACAAAACCATTCTTTTTTGAACTGGCTAAAACTGTACTAAAACTGGCTGCAGCACCAAGCTGCAACGAAATACGGAAATTTGGGCATATGTTTTGAAAACCTTGAAAATCTACTTTTGAAATATAGTTACTTTTAGAAGGCCAAGGAACTCCATGCGTGATAAAAATCTTAGAATTTTCTTTTAGTGTGCAGCTCATTTTTAATATAGAAGAGCACATGTTTTCTTGCCTGCTCTGCATGGCGTTAAAATTATTTAAAACGTTAAACCCAAGCAAATGTCAGTTCCAGTATTGGAATACTCAACTAGTTCTAAACTACATTCCTGTTCTCAGTGCCTAAAAATGTAGTGTTTTGTTAGATTAAAAATAATAAACTTTTTGTTGTAAATTTGACGTTTTGCAGGAATACCCAGTTAATTCCATATAAATATGGTTCATATTTCTGTTAGTATAAGAGCATTAAAAAAATAAGCAGAATTTTGTAATTGGCTACTTATTTTCCTATTACAAAGGATCTTTCAACATACGATGGATTTAGAAAACTAACAAAGGATTACAGAAAACTAGGGCTTTACTGAAAACACAAAAGCCAATTAAAAAAAAAGAATTTTGATTTAGGAGTCAAAAGTGAATGTACAGACACGCGTTAGTTCTACTCGAAATGAAGAATAAATAAACCATAATATGAACTGGAAATCTGATTATTCTCTATACAACGGAGAATTTCAAGTTTTGATACAAATTCTAAAGGTAGATTATATTTCATGATATTATGCAGATGGCTTCACTTTGAAATTGTCTACAAAATAATCATGAAATGTCCCTAAAATGCTTTATTTTATACTGTAAAATGTGTCCTTAAATGATTTACTTTTAGTGTACCAAAACTTATATGGTGCTTTGTGTTTTCACTAAAGCGCTCCATTTCTATAATCCTACAAGCATAGGAAAATGGCATCAGTTGGTTTATTTGTACTAGTTTTATTGATACGTGTTAGCTAGACCGTAAAGAAATAATTTCTGTTCGTTTTAAATTCCAAGTTCGCTCTTTACTTCCCTCAGAAAAAATTTGTCATTTTTTAATTAATAATGTAATGCAACGAGAATAAATTAGCATTCCTTCTTTTCGAAAAGTTCTTGGTACTTGTCCATTATTCAGAAAACACCCAGGTTGATTCAATTTACAGGTACACGGGTTGAAACAACTGAGATACTTGGGAGATAGAAAGGATATACATAATTTGGGCTGTATATTTGCACATTAGGGAGGGGGTGGTTAAGTATAGCGAACCTGCACATAAAATGTATCCTAACCTAGCCAAAATAGCAAATAAATACTAAATATTTAATTGAAATATAGCTACAATGTGGTTTTCCACTAGCCAAAGCTAATTCCCTCCGAGTACACACAGCAATAAACCGGTTGTCTTATATTGCACATCCAAATTCTTGGTGTTTTCTGAATTAAGTACCCAGTTCTTAATGTCACTCCTTACTTTCAGATGAAAAAAAAATATTTTTGGCTAAATTTAAACGAAACAAATGGACCATTTTAGAACAAATCAAGGCACTTGTGTATTTTACGCCACTCACTCCAGTTTATACTGTGTAAAACTCGAGAACAAACCGGTTTCTTCGTCAGTTTCTTTCAGCTTAGCGTGAGACAAGACAAAGACAAGTGACAAAATAAATGGGATATATATTTTTGGCTATATATTTGCACATTACGGGGGGGGGGGGGTAAAGTATTTGGACAGTTTGAAGATAGAAAACCTTCTTACTTCACAATATGCAGGATAATTGTACCTAACACATTTTGCATCTAGACCCACTATACTTTACCACCACCCCCTTTATATGCAAATATATAGCCCGAATTGTGTTTCTAAAGTAACGAAGAAAGTAACAAAGAAAACCGGTTTGTTCTCGAGTTTTACATAGCGTAAACTGGAGTGAGTGGCGTATAATAAACAAGTACTCAAATCAAAGTGACCGTTTTAGACCAAGTAATCGCTAGTACAAGAGTGTTTGCCTAATCTAATTTCTGAATGGAATCTTACCTCGTTTTGACTTGGTTGTTGTTTCAGTCATTGGTGCATGTGTATTATACAGAACACACTCAAGAAGTTTGATCTGATCAGTTTGTGTAAAAACTGGTTTGTCTGTTTGCATTCGAAGACAAAAAGCTTATGCACAGTGAGATAAACTACTAGATGGGTATATTTTAATTAAATTTAATATATTTTATTAGTATATTTTTAAATTTAAATTAATACCCGAGTCACCCAGAAACTAAGAGGAGTAGGGTCGACACCCCCCGTACTTTCTTCAGACCAGTGCATAGTTAGGACTATAAGGAAAACAAAATATATTTAAAATGTTTTTTCTATTGATACAAATTTAACAAATTCAAAATTATTATAACTTTCAGGAATGATTCTGAATAGACGGCTAATTGAGTTTCAATAAAAATATGAAACTCAAGCACATCCCAATTTAAAATTAACATAAGTCACCCTTATAACGACCACAAACTACGAGGAGTAGGGCCGACATCCTCCGTAATTTCATTGGACCAGTACATAGTTTGGACTATAAGGAAAACAAAATACATTTAAAATGTTTTCTCTTCATACAAATTTAACAAATTCAAAATTATTAAAACTTTCAGGAATGAATTTCAGTCAAATGAAATTGTAATAAATGTAATGAAAATATAACGAAATTCATTTTCAGAATGAATCAGTTCATCTTTTAACCAGATAAAACTTCTATCATCTTCACAATTATGTATTGGAGAATTATATTCTCATTGAACCAAGAGATTGCAATTTTCATCCTCATTTTGATTGAAATTATCACACAAAATCACAAATTCATAGATTATGAATGAACCAGATATGAAATTATTTGGTAATTGGCTTCTAATATATTTCTAATATTTTCTATGTCTACTACCTTTCGTCCTACTTCGCCACAAGGGATTGGTATTAAATTGGGTATCGCTGAGGTCTCTTCTTTTCTTCTAATAGAATTCAACTGCCATCTCCGACTTACTTCTATAGACGCGGTTTTTCTTTTCTTTGAAGTTGAACTTCTTTCACAATACGGAGAGACTTTTCGCAACTGAAAAAGTAAATAATTTACGATAATTAAACAGTCGCATCTTACTAGTTCTTTCAGATATCATAATGGACCTTTGCAGCGAAACGACAGCTTCGCTAAAGTGTAGTTTTTGTAAACGTTAACTCGCTAAACTGAGTTGCACAAGGCAAGTAACATGAAATTTATATTTCAGCGCGTTGAAATTCACAGTCTAAAGCAGAGCAGTTGAAAGTTTATCTGAAAATTTTTTGGGTAAGTTTCCCCACGATTCGCAAGAACAGTTTTGTTAAGCAAAGGGTCTATTCAAGACCGTTAAGATGTAGATAATTATTTGTAATACGAGGTTTTTAATAAAACAAAATTCATTTGTTGTGTTTTCACAACACCCGCCATCTATACTAATTATGTTACCATGGTAAGCGAAGCTATTCACTTGATCAATCTTCATGTTACCTGACATTAGAACCCAATAGGTGTTATCGGGCCGATATGAGGGTCACTGTCATTATCAAATATTGGAAAAAAACATCGGTGATCAGCTGATATAGATTATGATTTTTTTTTTTTTTTTTTTTTTTTTTTTTTTTTTTTTTTTTTTTTTTTTCACAACTTGTCCAAGATGGTACCAAATTTCTTTAGATAATTTTTGCTTGTCCAGTCTTAGTGATTGGAGCCACCAGCTAAGTCTGCTTATGGTGGAGAGCAGCACAGGTGAGTCAAATAACAAAACAATAAAGGGATGAAGTTATTGCTCAGTCTTTGCTGGTCCATACTAGGGCGTCGCATAGACGTTTCAGCGACGGAATCTTTTTTGCAGGGACAAGTAGCAAGCTTGTCACCCAACCTTGCTGTGGGGAGAGTCAAATGAAGCCTAAGTATATTTGCGGTCAATACTTGTCAATACATACCCGGTGCAGCAATGTTCTAAGTGTGTGGTAACTTCAAGAATGTACATCCTCTACCGAAACAACTAAAAAGAATACATTAAACTATACATTTCTGTTGAGTGAATTTTCACTTGCATGGGTTAAAGACCCAAGATTCAACCGGTTAAAACATTGACATACAGTCAGGGGTGCAACAATAGGGGAGATGGAGTGTTTTAAGGTGGGGAGGGGGAAATCCAAGGTGTTACCGCCGCGATTCAACACCTTGCAAATTTACCTTGGAGATTTAGCTTGTGTGTCCACATTTGTCGGCGTAGTGGACGGTTTTGTCGACACATTCTTTAACTTCCTCCTCCGAGCTTAAAACTGTAGCTGCACCCCTCTGTCCATTGTGCCTAGCATGGATTAATTAGTATATACCATATAATATGAATGTAAAGTAGTTTTCATATTAATATCTAAATTATTAAAATTCAAAGTCCAGCTATTGAAATTTGGTTTTGAATGATCAATTTCAATACACATTCTATACTTCTTTCAATCAAATTTTCGCGTATTTGTGTTTTAAAAACTAAACCGTTTCTTTGATTTAATTTTTTCTTATGTCACTTCTGCAAAAATCTGCCATTTCGTTTTTGTGCTTGCTCAGAAGCTGCTGATCAGAAAAGATAAAGAAAGTCAAACAATTCTTGCAAATGGCCCGATTTTTGAATATCAACAGTGAACTATTTAGCTTGTTCTTTGCTGTGTAACAAACCAGGAAGAAACACGTGAGTATAAATATGGGCAGAGCATGGGGGGTTTAAATTTTTGGTAACGTTGTTTTTTCGGAGGGAAATTTATCGGCGAATTATATTGGTATCGTATCAATACGCTACTGACATATTGGAATAGCTATGGAGCCCCAAAAATCCATATCGGTCGGGCCCAGCCCAACATCACCACCAAATTTGCAGCGTTTTTTTTTTTTTAACTAAAAAACCAACATTATAACAAAAGTGATGAGTTTTTTCTTACAATCATTAGTGGTGCAGCAACACGCATATATACTATGCACACATTATGTTATACTACTGAATTACTGTGTTTAACACTCAGTGGGGTAATCGTCAAAAAAAAAAATCAATTTCTGTGGTCAAATCCTTAGTCGAAGCATAACTGGTAAACTTAGATGTAAACAGTAAAAATCGAACATCTAAATGTTTAGTAAATTATGTGTTCTACCCAATTAGACACAACTGTAGGTGAAGACAAGTGGCTCAGTAGGCCCTGCTAAGGCTTCTTATTTCTAAAGTAAACCTATGTCTTTCAAAAAACAATTGAGGCACATGAAACAAAATATTTTGCATAATTGGTCCTAATATGTTGGATTTTTTTCTAATATTATTCTTTTTTACTTGTTCCATATTTTCGGTAGACTCCAAGTGTTTTTTGAAAAATTTGCGTTTGTGTCTACTATTTTCAAACTGCCTCACCGACAAGAAGCAAATAGATTTTAGGCTAAACAAAGGATATTATCGTTTTAATTACGCTGTGTTTTTGGTAGTTCGGATTAATTTCATCTTCTACATTTTATTATCCCGCTCAGAAAATAAAAAAAAGATTTGAACCAATGACAAAACAATTTACTTAGTTATTTTTTGGTTTTTAGTTAGTTATTTAAAATAATTTTGAAAATGAAAATATGTTGCAAGAAACATTAAGAGCGAAATTAAAATCTAAACCTAAGCAAATTTAGTATTTTGGCGAATCAAACTTAAAGCACAAAATAACTAGCCTACCTTGAATAAATAAATGGAACTTGAATAATAAGAAAAAGTAAGTCAACCTGAAGAAAATTTGATATCCCCATGACTGAATAAATGAAACTTGTCACGCATAGAAATTAAAAGGAATACTAACGTATATTTTAAACCAAGAAGAAATTATAACAAACAAAAGCGTGGCAAACAGCCTCATAAACCTTTTTCAAACAGTTTGCGGTAACGAAGTGTAAGGAGTGACTCAGCTCAATAGTAAACTAAGACTCTAAAGATCGGAATTTTAATATTAATAAATATATCAGAAGATTTGGCTTAATATGCTGATTCAGAATATATATGACTCATTAGCTTAATGTCACCCATAAGAGGCAACGAACCTAAAAAAAAACTTCGAAAGGGAGAGGATCCTCTAAAAGTAAAATAATCTTAACATAAATCCCATCATCAAATTCAGCATATCAGAGAACCTTAGTATAGAGATTTCAAGCTCCTGTCAGCGAAAATGTGGAATTTTGTATTGTTGGTCAGAAGAAAGATCATGTGTTCGTGTTTATTTATTGTTTGTTTAGAGGATCGACTCCCAAAAACAATATATGAGTGGCACCCCGAGGGGAGGCGGAAAAGAGGTCGACAAAGACACACCCTGCGACGGCAGTACGACCAGGACCTTGAGAAGTGGGGAGCTGTCTCTTCAACCATAGTGGGAGGATGTCACGGCTGCAGCTCAGTTCTGAGATGTCTGGCGAGCTTTCGTAGACGCCCTATGAGCCATTCTTGGCTCTGGAGGATCTAAGGTCTAAGTAAGGCTTTTTTAGGTACACTTCCACCGTCTCTGCAGCAGTTTTTCTTACTCTCAGGCTCAGGTAGGTACTCTTCTTTTTTACGTAGCTCTTATAGCAGATTTATTTTACCTTAAACGATCATCAACAGCAGGTCAGAGGTCTCCTGTTTATCAATCAATTCTACTATGGAACTCCATCCCTCTTGATGTCCCTCTATCTCTTTCTGCAAAGCAGTTTATCACCGGGTCTTTCCAGTTTGAAATTTTTTCTTACAATCATTAGTGGTGCAGCGATAAGCATATATACTATGAACACATAATATTATACTACGGAATTACTGTGTTGACACTCAGTGGGGTAATCGTCAAAAACAAAATCAATTTCTGCGGTCAAATCCGTAGACTGCAAGTATTTTTTTTTTTAAATTTGCGTTTGGGTCTACTATTTTCAAACTGCCTCGCCGACAAGAAGCAAATAGATTCTAGCCTAAACAAAGGATATTATCGTTTTAGTTACGCTGTGTTTTGGTAGTTCGGATTAATTTAATCTGCTAGATTTTATTATCGCTCTCAGAAAAAAAAAAGGATTTGAACTTATGACAAAACAACTTTCATTTAGTTAGTTATTTAAAATAATTTTGAAAAATAAAAAAATATGTTGCAAGAAACATTAAGAGCGAAATTAAAATCTAAAACTGCAATTTTAGTCGTTTGGCGAATCAAACTTAAAGCACAAAGTAACTAGTCTACCTTGAATGAATAAATAGAACTTGAATAATAAGAAAAAGTAAGTCAAACTGAAGAAAATTAGATATCCCCATGACTGAATAAATTTAAAACACTAAAACAATAAATGAAACTTGTCAGGCATAGAAATTAAAAAGAATACTGAAGTAAATTTTAAAACAAGCAGATATTACTACAAACAAAAGCGTGACAAACAGACTGATAAACCTTTTCAAACAGTTTGCGGTAACGAAGTGTAAGTAAGGTACCATGCTTTCCCTTTTTCATTTTAGAATAATTTTTCAATCTAACTCCCTTATATTTTTCAGACCCTGAAAACAAAATTTCAATTTTTGAAAACAAATTAAAACTCACAATCCAGCTGTATAAAGTAACTCTGCTGTCTCAAAATACACTGAAGATAAAACGTGTTAGAATAAAATTCTTGAATTCGATTCACAATTGAATCATTAATGAAACGGCATAGTCTTATAGACATTAGATGGCCGGCGTTAACAGCCCTGGCGATTACCCACCCCACCCCCTAGAAAATACTCCCTCGGAAAATACCCCCCCCCCCCCCCCCACCCGTGGAAAATGAAACTTTCTAAATTGGGGAATTTTATTTGAGTTTAATTTTTTTAATTTCCGTTGAGGGAAGGAGTTTTGGTACTTGTGTATACACTCACTCAAGTTTGCGCAGCGTAAAACTTGAGAACAAACGGGTTTCTTCATTAGTTTTTTTTTTTAGCTTAGCAAGAGACAAGACAAAGACAAGTGACAGAATATAACTAGACAAGTGACAGAATATAATTTTGTTAACTACCAAAAAAAATAATAAAAATGTAATTTTCCATTTCAGTGTTTTTTCCAAGTTTTTCCTCTTTTTTTTATGACCGTATTTACAAGTATTAAGTACTATTCTAAGGTTAATGCAAGTTTTACATTTAAGTGCTTTTATGATGAACGCTGATCAAAGTTTATGTTATTTGTGCCTTTCATTTATGTTATTTTACTGTTTAATCGCCGTATATTTGGCTTTAAAATACACTTATCTATCTATCTATTTAATATTTTTAAGGTAATCTAATATTTTTTCTAAGGTAACCAACAAACTAACGAAAAAAACGGTTTATTCTCGAGTTTTACACAGCGTAAATGTGAGTGAGTGGCGCATAATACACAAGTATCAAAATTCCTTCCCCCTAAAGAAATTAAAAAAATAAAACTCAAATCAAATTTTCAAATTTTGGAAGGCCTTATTTTTCACAGGAGGGGGGGGGGGCAGGCATTTACCGGGGGCGGGGGGGGGGGGGGGGGGGGGATTTTCCGCGGGGGGGGGGGGGGGGGGTATTTTCCAACGGGGGTATTTTCCGTGTTTTTTTTCCGCGGGGGGGGGATAACTGCCGAGGGAATCACGCCTAGAACCTAAACATTATGCCTTTACTAGCATAAGAATCTAGAGCCGATTTAGAGCCAAGTGGTGGAAGTAGTAGAACAGACACTGGTGGAAGAGAGAAGACAAATGGATTTTGTAAAGTTGAAGTTATGTGTTTATGTTTGTAAGGGTGGACCAAGGTAGCGCGTGGGCAGTCATTTATCTTACGGGGGGAGGTGTTGGGGTTCCACCCCTGTTTCTCTTCCTTTCAGATAAATGACCTTTTTTCGTTTTAATTACATTTGTTTAGATTTGCCTATAGTATAATTTGCAATGATAATTTAAAAGTCTCGTTGCTAAGCTATAGTTGTGTTGCAATAAGTAAGCTTTGAAGTAAATTCTATTTTTGTACTTCCTGGTTTGAGTCATTGAATAATAGGGCTGGGAAGGTAGAATTGGTTATGAATGGGGATTGAGATGATTGGCTGGGCCAAGCGAAGGTCCACCCCTATGAACAGTTGTGTACAGAATTTTATTTTTGATTTAGTCTGCGTTTAAACCCCGTTCGGGGTAACATATTTTTGTGTTATTGTTGTGACCGTTTGGAAGAATACAAGTAAGGTATTTTCTCTACAAACTGTGTACTAGTTTCCATAACCCAGGCAGGGTAGGAATAGAGTTACGAGATATCGTCATTATTATATTGACAGGGGGTTGTTACCTCCAAGGAGAGTTTTTACAGTGGTAACCCAAGGTGGGTCCACTTCACTTTAGAAAGTGGCCATTTGACCGCTCGATCGCGTTATCATACCCTGGGACAGGGTTATACTGTAAATCGGGCACTGACATACCCGATAGATACGGAACAGTTGGGGTAAGAGCGGGAATCCCACTAACATTTGGGCCGACAAGGGGTTTCTCCCCTCGAGTAAGTGGCATAGCAACCTGTTTATTTTTTTACGCCCTTTTTGCACCAATAAGTGGCGACCCCCGTACCTTACCCCCAATAGTCAGTAATTCAATAATCTATTTCTATTTTTCCATATGTAATAAATAATTGAGTCAAAAACTTTGGAAAGTAGTGAAAAAAATTACGTTAAGTAAAAGTGAGAGTCACTAGGGGTGGATTGTCACTAGTGACAAATCACTAGGGGTGGCAACCCAGGACGAAAGGGGATTTTTGGGGAACCGATTTTTTCGAGAAGACGGATTTTTGGAGAAATTCTCAATGATTCGGGGATAGACAAAGTACTGGTATTTTCAGACAAAACCCGTCAACGAATTTTACTAGGCCATGAAAACTGCCAAGGAGCATTGCTTCTTTGCTACCCCACTTTTGCACGGTGCCCCCAACCCCCAATGCGCAAATATTTAGCAAAATTTTATAAGTCCAATGCATTCTATCACCCTTCACTTGTCTTTGTATGCTGTGAAACAAGCTTTGTGAGATTTAACTTAAGCATAATTCTTGAGTGTGTTTCATTTAATTAACAAGTACCGTTAAAAACTCACTGTTTGATTATAATTCCTCTTTATTTGAAGTTATAAAATCCAGAGGCATTGATTCCTCATAACAAAATTAAAAAAACAATTTACAAATCTTTTAAAATTATCATATTTACTTTAATTCGTTACCATCACTCTTGTTTAAAACCATGTACCCTTAAACTGAACAAACACTGACAAAATAAACATTATTACAGCATGCAATTTTTCTACCTTTTTGCACGGCGGCCTACAGCAAATTTACCTAGACTATGATGTCATCTACCCCTATTTCTACCAACCTGGGCGTTAAAATCTACTGATAAAATAAAATAAATTTACCTGAGACCCTGTCTATTCGTCAGTCTACAAGGGCATATACTACTATGACTGATACCCGGCACTTCTTTGTCGTAAAATGAGCAATTAGCATTCTATTGTTAATACACTCCCAGCCTAAACACGACAGCAGCTTCCTTATTCATTTTAAGCCCTACTCCCTGTATATGTACCCCATTTTTCCTGCAAGAAAAAAATTAATTCTATATCACCTAATTTTAAGTTTCGTACCCCTTGGATATGAGTTTCTGAAGCTCCTAAAGACCAGTTCGCAGCGTCTGAATTCAAGGGAGATGGTTTGTAACACACAAGACGTGCGCACACAAAGGTGGGCCCTGCTACAAGGGCTTTCAATTTACTACCGCTTTTGCTACTACTACTTCTAATACTACAGCTGCTATTACTACGTATACTTTTGAACCAAATCAAAATGGCTTCAATGAATCCAGGTTGACAAGATATCCAGACAGGAAATATTAGAATAAAATATAAAGTTGAAATATTAAAAAATAAATATATTTTGCTTTAAAATTAAACCAAGACATTCTATGCAGTCGATCAGACATCTCAGCAATATCTTCAGAGTAACTGAGGATATTAAGTTTAGACTTCCAGGGCTACTAGTATTAGTACTTTAACTCTTATTATTGAAATTAAGCAAAAGGTTATAAGTGGCATAAGTACAAAGTGTTCTGAAGAGAATGAGGTTTCAAGTTCTATTTTTCATGGAAAGTTGAGGTGTGAAACTAAATACAAATATACTGTGCATCCAAATTTTCAAAAGGGCATATTTTGCTAAAAATTGCTGAAGATTTTGGTCAACATATAAAAAGAAGCTTGAAATCCATAAACATTTAGAAAAAAAAAATCAGAATATTTAAAATATTGATTACTTACTTAACATTTATTACTTAACAAGTGGAAATGACTCTCACTTAAAACGAACAGAAATTAATGTAACATCATATTTCGACAAAAAATGAAGGAAACAATTTCTCAAGCACAAAACTACCATAAATTACCATCAATAAAAATATGAAACTCAAACCAAACCGAAATTAAAATAAATATCCAGGAAAAACGGATTGTAATAGAATGAAGACATTGGCAAAAAAAGGTAAGGCCAATCTTTCATTTCAGTTTTAATTTGTCATTTACCATCGCAATGTCACAGACTCTTCCTGACATTTTTGACATTTTTAAAATAAAAATTAGTAAATGTCTCACAATTTCACACTTGATTCTGAGATTTATCTTTCTCTTAAAAACCTGGATTCTAGAAAGATTTGGAGCAGCTTGAACTAAGCATACTTTTGGACGCAGTCAGGACTGGAAATCGAGCCATAGAGCAGATCAATTTACAATCCATTCAGGTAACAGCCATATCACAGAATTCCACAAAATGGAATCAGCTCACCTCACAACCCAGATAAAAATTATATTATCTTCACTATTATCTATTGGAGAATTATTATTCTGACTGAACCATACTGATTGAAATTTTCAGCCTCATTTTGGTTTAAATTAGAGCACAAAATCTTTCTGCATTATGGCTGGCAGTTTTTCTTCAAATCATCCAAATATGCTCATATATTAAAAAGAGCACTAAGGCCTTACATGTATACACTGAGGGCATAGACGATCTTCCCTTAAATGTGACGAAGTCAAAGGATATACATGAAAATAAAAATTGGGATGTATCACGGATTAATAAATGTACATAAAGGGCATAAAGTACGACTGAGCCATATATAAAAAAAAATGGGTATTTGCTTAAGATACCCAATCAAACTTCGGCTTTAGCAGATGTAGTTGTTTTGACTTAGCAGCAATTTATTTCGAGGAGAGGGCTAAAGAAACGAAGATAAAAGGCTTAACTGTTTGAAAAACTTAAAAAAAAATCATTGTTAAAATTTTAATATTTCAATAGGCACAAACACCTGGCAGCTTCAGGCCAATTTATCAGCTACTTATATTCATTCTGAAAAAAAAAATAAAGATTTAGGTTGATTCACAGTCGTAAGTGCGTAAACTTTCACACCGAAATTGGTAGCCTCTCCCCAATGCCTTGTAAAAATTCAAAAGAGAAACCTCTTTTGAGAGAAAATAGCAAAGAACGAAACAAACTGCTGCCCATAATAATATGGTAAAATAAAAAAAAAAAAAACTGCCATCCGAGCATATTCAAAATCAGTTTATCCTTCAATCAAGTTTCCAAAAAAGATCATCCCCTTATTTATATCTAAGACACCTGATATCCCTCAACCAGTATCCAAAAATAACACAAATTTGTTTTCCCGATCTAAGTCTACTACGTTTTATCCTACTTCGCAATAAAGGATTGGTATTAGATTGGGTGTCGCTAAGTGTCTTCTTTTCTCCTAAATAACATCCGACAGCCATTTCCGACTTCCTTCTATAGATGATGTTCTTCTTTTTTTGAAGTTGCACTTCTTCACATTGCGATGATGCTTTTTGCAACTAAAATAGTACATATTTTATATCAATTATACTGTCGCAGCTTACTAATTCATTCAAATACAAAAATGGACATTTCCAGGAAACGAAGACTCCGCTAAAGTTTAGTTTTATTAGACGTAAACTAGCTAATTTCAGTTGCACCTTAATTTCAGATGCTACATTATTTGTAATTCGATGCGTTAAATAAAACATATTTCGTTTGTTTTGTTTTCACAAAATCCACCATCAATAGTAATTATACTACCAAGGCAAGCAAAGTTGTTCACTTGATTAATCTGTATAGCAGGATCAATTTATTTTACCAGGAGAGAACCACGTTTTTTCATATGCTTTAATGCTGTTAGGAAGACAGGTACACCAGAAAACCCATAAAACAATTCCTCTGGAAAACATCTAACAAATCCTTCTCCGTCTTTCGGAGCGGACAAGCTTCAGAACCAAACTTGTCCACAGTCATCCCTGTCACAGCTTTTATTATTCGAATCTTAGTTTCAATGACTTATCGTCTAGTTCTAAAAAAAATCAAATAGTAAAAAAATCGTCCAGGGTCATGGCTATTCTACTTTTAGCGGTTTCGCATCATCTGCCATCTTCACTAATAATATACTACTTAGGTAAGTGAAGCTCCCAGTCGAAGCGACTTAGTCTTCTTGGCAATAATTTTCAAATCAATTTTACAATTCATAACCAGAGGACCTTAGCTAAAACTTTCAGCTGAATCAAACATTTCTTCACAATTTATAAAACTAAGTGACGAAAGGTCTCTTAACTATTCGGCTAACTATTGAGGCTGACTTTTGTGCCTCTTAACTATTTATCGAAAAGTCAAAATTTGATCCGACACGTCCCCTACCCAATCTAAAACCAAACTGTTTGACTCTTAGTACTTTATCTGGAGAATCTCGAATTAAATAATCTCAAAGTAAATAATAAATATCATCATACATTGTAGGTTGCTTCCTGCAGAAAAAGTTAAAGCTTCTGCAATTACCAAAATCATTTTGATTGTTTTTCTTATTAATTAACAAAAAATTTCAAAAACAAGCTTTTCAAAGAAAAGTAAAAGCCAAAGTAAACTTAAGACCATTAAAAACAATTCATGCAATAATTAAAACTCAAAACGACCAAAAAATAATATTAAAGAGTAAAATGAAACTAGAACAAACCGAAATTTAATTAACAATCACAGCAATCATAAATATAGGTACTAATATAAATAAAAAAAAATTAATTTTAAAACGAGTAAGAACTATATTAGATATTCAAGTCAAACTTAAAACGAACAAAACTTCAGAATTATGGCTACACTGTCCGTTCCACTCAGGGTTTCGTTACATCATTTGTATTTTTCTAAACACAGTTTCAAACCAGTTTCAAGTATTCATAGTCACAGTCGTAATTATTTGTAATCACAAACTACAGTAGTAGCAGTAATAGTGGTCCTGAAAGTATAAAGTGAATTCCTATAGCCATTCCTAAAATATTGCACATATACCTCTTTGGGTATATGGGTACCTTTTGGGTACCTTGATATTGAAAGTTTCTAATGATTAGTATACATTGTAAAGGACGTAATTGCTATTCCTCCTAGATTGCAAGGAGACATAGCAATTAGACCTCTTGACTAGTTTAAATAAAAGTAAAACTAAAAATTTGATAATTGTTGAGGAGAAGTATCACCTAAACAGGGCAAGTAGAGGGGGCCTCGTTGACCTCTGATCTTTCTTCAACATCCCCTGAACATTCCTTGAAAGTTTCAACGTCTATTAACCACAGTCATTCCTTAGACGTTGCTGATGTTACCTTTTCACAACCAAAAATCAAATAGTTTGTTTTGATTGTGTTCAACATCCCTCTCAGCATTTCCTTAAAGATTCGCCTTAATACTCTAAGCTGTTTTTATTCAGGATCTAATATGCCTTCTTCTCTTAATACCTGATATGTTAAAAATGATTATCTTGTATCACAAATGACCTTGCCTTGGTTGCTTTGGGGGGGGGAGGGGGTCTCAACCCATGAGTTATTATTATTTAACTTTTGGTTTGTTTTAAGCAAAACGGATATCTCAAAATTTTATCGGGTACATCTTGGGAAAAGGGCGTTTTGAGGGGCTGGGATTGATCTTAGAGTCCATGAGACCTCCAGTTGAATGAAGGTTTTGTGCAAGCGTGTGCTCATCTTGGTTTCAAAATGGTTTTTCCACACTTATCACTTTAAATTTGCAATAAGTTCTGTAATTATCACAATAAATAAACTATAAAATTAAAAAAAACAAATTTCATTCTGATTTCATAATAAAAAGCGTGAAAGGACCGAAAGCAAGTTCTTTCAAGTAAAAGTAAAAAAACGAACGAAATTATTAGGTATGTGAGGGGGGTTTCCCCCTCTTCAATACCCCGCTCTTGACGTTGCAGTTTTTACTTTAACTTATTAAAATAATGGTCAAGGTTTAGGAGGGATTGTAAAATAGAAATTCTTGATAATTCTTGATAATTTTCGGGTTAGTTGCCAAAGCCCCCACTCCTATATTTTGTCCAAAATAGATCCAAGTTTGTTCGTCTTAATCTGGGGGGGAGTCATTCTTCTCCCCCAATTGTCAGTGATGCCTAAAATATGGACTTTTTTTTTAACGAAAATTGACTTATTCGGTCAGTTACGACTGTATTTCCTTTAATTAGGCTATTTCTCACAAACAGTCAGTGGCGTAGCTAGGGAGTAAAGGGGACAGATATCTCGGGCAAAGCCTATGAGAAGGACGTAAAAGTTTTTTCGTTACATTACGATGTTACTTGTATTAAGGGAGGAGGTACAAAAACGGATCCAAGCATTATTGTGTGTGAGGAGGGGGGAGGGGGGTTAGTGAGAAGTTAAACTGGTAAGGATTCAAAAATCTATTAAAAGAAAAAAGTCAAGAAACTAATTTTCTAATTTAATACACCAAGAACTTTATTAGCTTTCTGTTACAATGTGTAGCCCTAATTGTCAGTGATGCCAAAATATGGACTTTGTCGAAACGAAAATTGACCCATTTTGTCAGTTAGGACTGTATTCCCTTTAATTAGACTATTTCTCGCAAACGGTCAGTGGCGTAGCTAGGGGCGTGAAGGGGACAGCTATACCAGGCAAAGCCTATGAGAAGCACGTAACAGAAGCTTTTTTTGTTACGCTATGTTACTTATTGAGGGAGGAGGTACAAAAACGGATCCAAGCATTCTGGTAAGGATGGGAGGGGGAGTTAAACTGGTAAGGATTCAGAAAATCTATTAAAAAAAAAAGTGGGGAAACTAATTTTCTGAATTTAATGCAACAACAACTTTATTAGTATGCTGTTTTAGGCAAGAGGATACAAACATTTTGTAACCTAACCTAACAATGCATTACCTATCTCCTAATCTCATATTTGAAATAAGCTTCTAACAATGTTTATCAATGTTTGTTCAATAATATTTGCCTTTTTTAGGTTTTTGCGCAATTTTAATGCCTTCCTGAGGTATAGTGTAATAAGTTATGACCAAAAAGAAAAAACAAAATTTCAAGATAGATTTATTAACTAGGCATTGCAAAGGAAATACTATCCTCACCTGAATAAAAAGATGCAAAAGATATATTACGGGGGGAATCTCCCCCCCCTATATTCCCCTCTTTAGATTTTGAAAAGTGTCTTTTTAGAAGGTACTTTTCAAAGTCTTTTTTTATGCTTCTATTGAAGAAGAACGGAAAAAGACGAACATTTGACCCCCCCCCCCAACCTAGATATTTAAAATCACATTTTGTCTTACCCCCTAAATGTTCATGAATGAATCAGGCCTCTCTTATTTTGCCTAAGAAAACTGTCCCCTTTACCCCTCTAGCCACGCCACTGGCTGTTAGTGAGTAAATAGGGTAATAAAAGAAGATACCACAGAAACTGCAAAATGTCAGTTTATGTTTCTAAAAGCCATATTCAGGCATCAATGATAAAAAGGGGGGAGGAGACTGCCTCCCCCAGATATTTACCCTTTTATATATTGAAAAAAAACTCTTTTGGGGGTGGGAGTGGGTGTTTTGAAGAAAAATGTTTTCTCATAATCGAAGATGCTGTGAATATATGAGCCTGTTACCCAAAGACGGGTTACTGAAATGCCCCAATAAACCAAAACCCCTAAACAGTTGGCTTCTCATAATAATGGAAACATATATTGCAAACGAGGAAGTTTTTTTGTAAACTCTGCTAAAACTGTTTTATACGGAATTTTAGAAAATAACCAGAAGGTACTCCCTGGGGGGCAGGGGAAGCGCATAGAATCGAAGTAGCCACAGGCATATAGTCGGAATCCTTTGTCCGAAGAGAAGGGGGTTCGGTTCCTGGTGTCACCGGTTATTCGGTTGTGGGACAGGGTCAATGGTGTATCTCTGTAAACTCAGCCTGAGTCGACCGAGCTCAAATAGGTGCCTGGAGAAATTTGGGGAAAGTAAGCAGGAAGGGTGTGCCACAGAAAAGGATGGCTAGCTCCGAATCTCCTTCCCCCAATCACACTTACTGGCTGAAGGGCCATGAAACGGAGATCAGTACCAACAATAAAGACTGTAAAAGTTCAATGCTGAACTACTTACTTACTTACATCGCTTGTTTTAAACAACAAGTAAACAATAGGAAAATTTTTTGATAAGACAGTGGAATACAACTTTAAATGAATATTAAATGGCAGTGTGGTCTTCTCACTATTTTCATAGCTGGTTTGAAAAAAAAGAAACAAATTTATATGTATCTAAGTACTCTAGAAAAGGGAAAAGGAACCAGATTTGGAAATTTATAAACAAAGTGAAGACATTAACTCTCGTACTTCGTGGAAGAGAAACCCCACTACAGGGATTATTGAGATCTTTGACAGCTATTGATCTAGGACAGGTAAATGTAGCTTCTGGGAATAAAATTAGAGCTGAAAATATCCCCATGTAAGCCATTTTCAAGTTTCTATATCTACTCCTTCTCTAGCCTATTCAAACGTTTAAATAATTGCATAAGGACAAGTCTTTATTTATTAGCCAGGACATAATAAATTTATTAGTCAGGACATAATAAATTTTTCCAAAATTTTGGTTTAATTGTGATTTTCATTTACTCCATGTTTGGGGCATAATGGATAATGAACACATAATAATGCATAGTAATTAAACATGTTATGGATTAAATCCTCGCCGCTCAAAACTTTGCTGAGTTTAGTTTAATTTTACATGTCAAATTAGTTAAGCTTTTTATTTGGAATTTTGTCTCTATATATGCTAAGAAACTTATTCCTGAGAAAATATTTCCTAAAATATTTCCCCATGCTCCCAACCACAACTGCTATTCTTTTTTCTGCCCCTCTCCCCCCCCCCCGCAAAAAAATTCCTGTGAGCGTCCATGCTCAATGTGACTTAGGTTTGAGAGCTCTTCAATGTAAAAATTATTAAGCAATGAATAGTAATCATTCCCTCTTTCAACTGAAAACCAGGTTCACCTTCCTGATCGTGTGTCTCTTACACCTGTTTTTCCAAAGTTCCCTTGTGCTCGTTACAATGGTAATAAGAATGTTTCGACTTGAGTTGATTCCTTAGCAGTACCATTTTTCTCCGTCACCGAAAAGCCATTTAGGGTCAAATTTTCCAAATTGTTTAAAATTGTCTATAATCCATGTTACAAACGCTGAAAGTCCAAATTTTCACATATGATTTCCAGAGAAATTGCCTACGGATTGTTCTGGGTACCCGACTGACTGTCCTTATTTCAAATAGTAAGCTCTATGAAGTGTGGTTCAATCAAACGTTCTAGGGCTACAGCGACAGGTAAGTTGAGACGGCTTGGGCGCGTTCTATGGATGAAGGATGACATATTGACAAAGATTGTCCTTTTCGTTCGACTGTCTAGGGCTAAACGAAAACCAAGTCATCTGCAGTTGCAACGGGAGGATGTCGAAAAGAAACACTTGAGGGAAATAGGAATTTCTTGGAAAGGTGTAAAGGAAAGCTTTGAATTGATTGGGATGGAGGAGAAGCGTGCATAGTTGTGTTGGCGTCAGGCGGCTTGGTGCTGTGGTAAGTTTTTAGTAATAGTAGTCGTAACTGAACCTAAGGTGTTATCGGACCATAAACAAATAAAAATTATACCTGTTACAAAAGTAGTCCCATGACCTACGATCCCGCCCTTTGATAAATTTAAACTGTCTATCAGATCACACTTTTGGAAAAAAAAAAAAAGAGTTGGCGTTTTACTAAGAGTAACTTTTATCCCAAAATTACTTTAGGCCCTTGTTTACCTGATCCTTTGACTGAGTCTCAGGCCATAAGTACTCCCCAGTCCTGTTAATATTATTTCAATTGTTTTTTTCTATTACTATCACAACCAATATGGTAACAAATAAATTTCGCTTTCTCAACGATTTTCGCTGCTACAGCTTTCGACCTGACCACAAGCTTCCATTCATTTGCAGATTTGCGAAGTTCGCTAATGTCATTTGCATTTTCACAGAAACAGTATGAAGCTTTCCGGTCATTTGGGCCATTGAGTTCCTTGGGGGGGATGTTTCAGGACAACAGAATAGGAAGGATCTTTGGGGCTTGGACGTTTCAGGTGCACTACGACTGCTTGTGAAAATACTGACGGCTGGAGCGGACTGGGTAGCTAAAAACTATCAAGCTTCCGAGAGAGTTCATTTACTTTGGCAGTAACTGTTGCATTCACCGCATCTCCGATGACCGGAACCGAGCAGGGGTTAAAGATGACAAATTTTGGCATGCTGACATTATTTTTCTCAGCTGCTACTAGAAGTTTGCACATTTCAATGATATTGTTTTCATCTTTAGAGTAGGTCACAAGCCGATTCGTAATATTCAACTCAGTATGAAGGATTCGCTTTGCCTTTATAACATCTTCATTTGTATAGAAAGCAACACACGCTTTTACGGTACAGTCTAATTTTATTCCATCTGTAAGTGCTCTCGTAACAAAATTCAGTAACGGATTCAAATAATTTTTTCACTTTCAGCCATCGTAGGTCCAAGCGTAATCAAATCTCAATGTAAAGTCGCAAAACAAAGACTTACCCGCAAGGGGGCTTTTTTAAGTCCCCCTACTTTCCAATAAACGCCTTCTAATTATCCGAATGAAATAATCCAATCCAAAGGAAATGGCACAAATAGTTCAATCACACAGCCTGACAGTCAATATAACCAAAAACCGGTTTTTTCAACAGATAATCCTCTCAGAAAATAAGAGGTGTTGAAATATTTCTTATAAATTCAGGCAAATCTAACAGCTATTAATGTTTCTCTGAAAATACAAAAAAAAAAAAATCCTAGATTAAGGTTGATTCGCAGAGTCACAAGTGCGAACACTTTTCACACCAAAATTGGTAGCCTCTCCCTAGTCCCTAATATAAATCTAAAAATTAAATATTTTGTTTATATATTAGTTATTTTTATTATATATCGAGAGTTTAAATATATGATAACCATTATTCCCTCAACCGTTATCCAAGGAATGATACAAATATGTCGTCTCGATCTATGTCTACTACCTTTTATCCTACTATACCAAGAGGGATTGGTGTTACATTGGGTGTCACTGACTCTCTTCTTTTCTTCTAAATAACATCCATTTATGACTTACTTCCCATGACGCTGTTCTTCTTTTTTTTCAAGTTGCACTTCTTTCATAATACGGTGAGACTTTCCGCAACTGAAAAAATACATAATTTATGTTAAATAAACTGTCGCAGCTGGTTCATCAAAATACCAAAATTTGCTTTAGCAGGGCAGCGAGGGCACCGCTAAAAAAAGTTTCTAGTAAAAGTCTATCATCTAAACCGAGTTGCACCCTGACTGGCAATTTATAATTCAGCGACTTGGGATTCACAGTATAAAACAGAGCAGTTGAAGACTCATTTGTAGTTTTGTTGGTTACTCCTCGTTCTACAAGATTAGCTTAGCTTTGCAAAGTATTACCTTCCTACCCTTAAGATGTAGTTAATTATTTCAAGGGGGGAGTGTTCAATAAAATCATAAGTCGTTTGTTTCGTTTACGCAGAATCCGCCATCTATACTAATAATGCTGCTAAGGTAAAAGCAGCTAATTTTTTTTCTTCCCCAACATCACCTCTTTCAGCTTTACATTTTCCCAGTCTAAGTGACTTGGTCTTCTTAAGATTGATCCAACTATCAAGAAATCAGTCATTTCGCTTTAATTTTTCAAGGATACTAAAATCATCAGTAAAAACAAAGTCTAGGATAGTTTCTCTTTCGCTGCGTTTTTTAGGACATAGACAATCAAAATGACCCATAAATTTCGGGATAAAACACAACCCTACTTAACTCCAATTTACAGCGAAATACCCAACTAACCTCATTACCTACCATTAACCACGACAATTTTATCAACTTCTCTAGTACAAAACCACTTCAATTTAGCGACTCTCTTGCTTTAATAAATATCTTCTTTAGTGAGAGCTTTAGCCTTTAACGGCAGAATAAAGCACTTTTACTGATTTAAAACATTCCGGACTTTTTGGTTTTAAAATTAGGATATCAGATATCATCAGTCTTGTGACTCAAGAGCTTCTCAATTAATAAGCTAAGAATAAATATTTGATTGACACTACCTCTCCCCAACCCAAAACTGTTCTGCTGTAAACTGTATCTACGGCCTTTTAAGTCCCAAATGCATCATTATAATAAGTAATTTGCTTCCTACATAAACTAAATTAGTCCTTGAGCAATTACAATACTTACTTTGATTACCTTCCTTATAGATTGGTCTATAAGCAAATGAGTTTTATTATTTCTAATCCATGTTTTGCCAACTCTAATTCTTATGTTCTATACTTCTTGTGTTCTAATAAATGTTCTGCCCCTTTCTCTTTAACTCTTTATTTATCACTAACTGTAGCCACGTTTTTGTTTTCAATTTATTTTAATTAAATACAAAAAATATAATAGGTTAATTAGCTTTGACTCTAAAGCATAGCTTGTTTGAGCCGAGAAACAAAAACAAAGAAGAAAAAATTTAAAAGCAAACAAACAACCAAAGAGACAGAGCAAGCAAATAGAAAAGAAAAGGTGAAAATAAAGACGGTAATATGAAAACGAAAGTGAACGAATACAGTAAATAAATGGTACAAACAGAATCAACAGAGGAGCAAGGAGTGAAAAAGCATGAGAGCTTATCGGGAAAAAGTTTGTGACGGGCAGTGTGTGCAAGTCTTAGGCTAGCAAGCAAAACCAGATTTGCAATTTCAGTTAATCCAGTAGTTGTGTATAAATCGGAGGTACGATATCTCCGAGGAAGCCCAAAAGTAGCTTTAGCGTCTTTATTCTGTGCTATTTTTAATGATTTTAGAATAGACCTGCTCTTTTCCAGTCTTTAATTGGAGACTATTCCCTCTCAGTTTTTATTATACCAATATATCCTAATTTAGCCTAATATATTTAGCCAATATTTAGCCAATATATAGCAATTTAGCCTAAGAGTGAAATTTGGTAACACATCCTCTAGCTAAGCTAGATCAGGCTAATGCTTCTATGATAACACACTCATTCTTATCACCTTTCTTATACAGGGTTTAATTAGGGTTTTCTAAATATCGCTAGGTACTTTCCCTTTTCAAAAATACGAACGAATACGAATGTGAAGGAAGATTTATTTTGGGGGGAAGACTTAGCGACGGTACTAAAAGGATTAAAAATAAAGGCCCCAGATGCTGATACTGTGGTTAATGGGTTTGTCAAATATGGTGGCCTCGTTTTTATGGGAAAAAAAACGAGGTTTTTCGTAAATGTAAATTCGGGGGATAATTTTTTCGGTCTGAAATATCAAAAGGCCCTAACAGGTCGAATTCCGCTTCGAGTGAGTCCTCATTCACCCGGATCCGTTGCCAACTGTGGCCTGTAGGCGTGGCTAACACAAAAACAAAAAAATTTGATGAACATTAAGTGGCTATATTTGGTTTTTGGAAAACAGGGAAGGAGTGATCGGATTGAGCTGAAATTTTGAGGATAAGCTCCCAGGCCCTAGGAAAACTTATCCTCTAAATTTCAGCCCGGACAACTTTAAAGGGGGGCTGTGGTGGGAGGGTCGAAACTTCCGGCCCACTTTTCCCCATGAAGATAAAGTCGGAGGGGGTGAAATTTTGTATGTTTCTTAGTTTGAGCTTAGGCTACAAAATGCGATCACCGCCGTTTCTCTGCGACCGCTAGGACCGGAAATCGCTTAACATTGTGGTGCGTCGCCTCTTTAAAGAGGCACTAGTGTGCCTCCTTGAAATATCATTGAAACTTTTAAAGAAGCTAATTCGATTCAAATTAAGTATATTTTCTAAGAGTAAAAAAAGATTGCAGGAAAATCAGCCCATCTCTCAAGCCGATTTATTTCCCAAACACATCTAGTCAAAATTTTTAGACAACTATTTTGTTCAGCATATTAGAACGGCCCAGCAACTATGTCTTCAGGAATATTGGGCATGTGAAGCCCCCACAATTATGCCAAACTATGGATTCGTATAGAAAAATAACGAAAAGATATAAAATATTATTTTTTTTTCATGAAAATGACTATCAATAAAAAAACGAACAGAAATTTATCTAAAATAACTTTTTCCACAAAACGAACTTTTAAAAAGAAAAGTAAAGAGCTCCATTAAGCCAAAAATGGGCAGAAATGAAGTCAAGTAATCATCCAAGCGTAAAACTACTACAAATCACTATCAATAAATAAATGAAACTCAAAATGAACAGAAATTAGAATAAATAGCCGAGTCAAACTAGAAACGAGCAAAAATTAGCACTAGTAAGGCTGATAACCCCCATGCCTGTTCAAGACCAGAACATAATTTGCGCTTTACTGAAAACAAAATATGTTTAAATGTTTTCACTTTTTTTACTTAAATAAGTAAAAAACTTTTTTCCTCACTTTTTTAACCTCAGTTTTTTATTTTAAGGAATAAATATCAGTATAGGTAAAGTTAACTGACAATCCACGGTCATTTTTTTTTTTAGTAAACCTAAGTTATGTTCTTGAGAAGACATGGGGGTTGTCAGCCCTAGTGATGCTAATTTTTTGCTCGTTTTGAGTTTGACTCGGCAATTTATTATAATTTCTGTTTGTTTTGAGTTTTATTTAATTGTTGATAGTAATTTGTGGTAGTTTTACGTTTGGAAGATTATTTGACTATTTCTGCCCATTTTTGGCTTAATAGAGCTGTTTACTTTTCTTTGAAAACTTATTCGGCGGAAAGTTTTTTAAATTAATACAAATGTATGACACCGTCATTCAGCTAGGTGGGGGGGGGGCAGACACCCCCTTGCTACCTCCCCCCTTATGGGCGCCCATGTACGGTATACAGGAGTGCTGTTATTGATGTTAAAAGTAAAGGTCGCCATCTAGTAGTGTCTAGGGTCAATGTAAAGTCGAAATGTCAGAAGAGTTACGACCTTCCAGGATGATATGACGTTGGTAGACTATCGGATGAAAATTTGAGAGAAATTTTCCAGGAACTGTTGAATACTAAACTGGAGAATTTAAAATCTGACAATATAGAAAATAGATGGAATAATTTTAGGAACAATATTTGTGAAGCTGCTTATGGTGTCTTAAGGAAGAACGTTAGGAGAGCAGGTTGGAATATTCGTGAAAAGGTTATTTTTAATAGAGAGAAGAAGGGGCTTGTACAAGAGTTATCTGAGTGATAGATTATATGAAAACAAAAGGAATGTAAGGAAAGTTGAGAAAGCATTAAAGTGTGAACTAAGGTGGTTTGAAGTGGATGCCATGGATGAAATTCACGAGGATGTGGAAGATGCAGCTAGACGGCATACTAGTAAAATATTATAGTGACATGTTAATAAATTCAGAGGGAGTTGTTAATCTGGACTTGTCACAGTTAAAGATAGGAATGGGGATACAATTAGTAATAAGGAAAGAGTTAAATGGAGATGGGCTGAACATTTTGAGAATGTGCTAAACCAGAATTGAGCCAATGGAAAAGATATAGAGAGAAACGAAAAAGATGACGACATCTTGAATGTGAAGGAAGATTTATTTTGGGGGGAAGACTTAGCGACGGTACTAAAAGGATTAAAAATAAAAGGCCCCAGATGCTGATACTGTGGTTAATGGGTTTGTCAAATATGGTGGCCATGACGTTAGAAATAAGTTGCTGAAGATCATGAATATGATTTTTGAAAAGGGAAAGTACCTAGCGATATTTAGAAAACCCTAATTAAACCCTGTGTAAGAAAGGTGATAAGAAGGAGTGTGTTAATCATAGAAGCATTAGCCTGATCTAGCTTAGCTAGAGGATGTGTTACCAAAATTTCACTCTTAGGCTAAATTGCTATATATTGGCTAAATATATTAGGCTAAATTAGGATATATTGGTATAATAAAAACTGAGAGGGAATAGTCCCCAATTAAAGACTGGAAAAGAGCAGGTCTATTCTAAAATCATTAAAAATAGCACAGAATGAAGACGCTAAAGCTACTTTCGAATTTACCCCCCGAATTTACATTTACGAAAAACCTCGTTTTTTCCCATAAGAGCCCATGTTAGACGAATGCCGCCAAGAGCTTGCATCGGCATTCGTCTCGGAACTACGTCATTCATTGATGAATGTCAAGAGATTTTAATTACGTATGTCAATAAAACCTTACGTCTCGTCTGATGAAAATTAAAAAAGGTTTTAATAGTATAAAAATAAAGCATTTTAGGATTGTTGTTTAATTTTTTTTCGTTTACAGGTAAGTCTCCACTGCTTTGATAACATGCCGTATACCCGCATGCTCGAAGAAAAGTTGAAAAAAGAAAATCTTACTGTGCATTTGATTTGAGTATTCAGGAATTAAAAAGTCTTAACACAAGAATCTTCAAAAGCGGGGGGTTTGGGGCGCGGCAGCCCCCCAACCTTAACTCCTGACACGATCAGCTAACACAGTTAGTCAAGCAATAATAAGTAACAAACTGTACAAAAACGTGCAGAAATTATTTGAAAAAAAACTACATTTTCTAAAGAGTTAAAGATGCTGAGTCACAAGTTCGAACCTTAAAACGTACAGGGATTAGGAGGTATAGTTAGGGGGCTGCCGCCCCCCAAACCTCCGCTTCCGTATATGAAAGGGGCTGTGCCCTCCTCAACGCCTCGCTCTTTACGCTTAAGTTTGACTTTCTCACAACTCTTTTTTAAACAATAAAAACTTTAGCGTAAAGAGCGAGGCGCTGAGGGGATCAGCCCCTTTCATAAACGGAAGCAGGGGTTTGGGGGCGGCAGCCCCCCAACTGTACCTCCTAATCCCTGTACGTTTTAAGGTTCGAACTTGTGACTCAGCCTCTTTAACTCTTTAGAAAACGTAGTTTTTTTCAAATAATCTAGCTATTATAGAGTGGTGCTGCCACTATATTGCTTATATGCCTTTTTGACAACCTGCTTTTTTCGTTTAATTGGAACGCCCCCTAAACACTTCCTAGAAGATTCACTTAATACTCTAAGCGTCATTAGTTACAGTAACTGTAGTTGTAGTACTAAAAGTGTACACACAGTGCTTTCTGGCTAGTTCAAAATCCTCCACAACTTACTCTTAAAGATCTAACTTAATAATATAAATTGTTCTCGGGATATTAGTTTGTCACCTTTTTTGAAAGTTCACATGTTAATAGTTTGTTTTGATTTAGTTCAACGTCCGCCTAAATATTTCTTATATTTGATTACTGAAGATATTGTTATATTCTCTTTAGACTATTGGTTACAAAATGGCTGTCTCACAATTTCGATCGACTGTGTTTGGGAAAAGAGGATATCAGGGAGAGGAGGGGCTATTTTCGCTCCATCCTAAATGAAACTAGAAGTATGCATTTCCAATCAAATGAGCCTCCTCTAAAGTTCATAAGACCACCTCTTCATAAAAACCTTACAACCCCAGGGGCATAACTTAAAACCCTTATCCCCATACTTTGGGGGATTGTGTCCGCCCCAAAAGCCGTGTTATGAGATCTTTGGACTATTTTTGAACAAATGGCTATCTTAGAATTTCTATCGTATGCCTTGGGGGAAAATAGGACGTGGGGGGGTATAGCTGGCGTCCGAAAAATTTTACTCTTAAAAAATGGCTCTTCAGCTTCCGATTTCCCATCCAATGAGCCCCCTCCGAAGTGTATACTACCCCCGTTTCCATAAAAACCTTAAATGCCCCCGGGGCATACCTTACAACCCTTGCCCTGAGGAGTATGACGGGTTCTCATCCTCAAAGACATAATTTCTTGACTTTTAAACTACGTCAAACAAAATAACTATCTCGAGATTTTGACTGGAAGTGTTTTGGGTAATGATGGGCCGGGGGTGGGGTTGCCCACCAATCACTTTTGACTATTAAAGAAGGTACTAGACCTTTCAATTACCAACCGACTGAGTCTTTTTCGAAGTTTCTACGACAACAAATGGCCATCTTAAAATTTCTATCAGATGCGTTTCTGGAAAATACGACGTGTGTGGGGGGGGGGGGGCTATTTGCCTTCTGATCACTTTGACTCTTGAAAAGAGCACTACTAACTTCTGATTACCAATCCAATGAGCCCTCTTTGAAGTTTATGCGACCACCATTTCTATAAAAAAAACCTTATATGCCCCCAGGGCGTAGCTTACAACCCTTGACCTGAGGGCTGTATGGGGGGGGGAAGTTATCCTCAAAGACATAATTTCTGGACCTTTCAACTACACTGAACAAAATGGCTATCTAAAAATTATAATTGAATATGTTTGGGGAAAACAATTGGTGTATGGGGAGGGGGCTGGATGACCTCCAATCACTTTTGACTGTTAAAAGGCCAGTAGAACTTCTGATTACCAATAAATTGAGCCCCCATCCTATATAAAACCTTGTATCTCTTCACGGCATAACTTATAACCCTAGCTCTGAGGGTTGTGGGGGGGGGGTCATTCTCAAAGTCATAATTTCGAGACCTTATAACTACACTGAACAAAATGGCTATCTCCAAAACTTTGATTTGATGTGTTTGGGGAAGGGATTGACATGGGGGAAGGGGAGCTGGCTGCCCTCCATGAACTCTTTTGAAGTTCCTATGACATTTCTATCTATAAGAAGTGCCCTGGTCTAAAAAAAAATATTTTGCGCCCACATCTGCTCTTTACTTAGGCGCGCTGCCCATGATATTTCGTCTCGAGCTTTCAATTATACAGCACTGGAAGTGCTGATTAGATCAGGTAAGCCCCCCCCCCCCCTAAAATTCAGTCTATGGGCACCCATGATACCGTAGCATCTTCTATTGATCCTGTCAATCCTCAATTTACAGTATGTAAATCTCAATTTACAGCGGAACCACCCGCAAGAACACTTCAGTTTTGATCCCTCTTACGCATGGCTGGAAGCGCTCTTGCAGAAGGCCCTGGTTCAGATGGAGGGACAGCCTTGTCCAGAACCTCTGAACGATCGATACCGATATACAAGAAGTAGTCACGCTTGCACAAGACCGTTCCGATTGGAGGTGAATAGTCACATGTCTATACGCTAGACCTTCAACAGGAGCATTAGGTCAAGTAAGTAAGTCAAGCCTGGCTTGACATTCCTGATAGGATAAACCAAAGTAAATTATTTTCAGAAGTATGTTGCAAATCTCGAAGGGAGAGTTCGGTGAAAAATAGTTAACGAAAAAAAACCGTCAAACCAAAACGATTTTTTTATTCATCTTTTAGCATTTACAGTAGCTTTACAAGAGTTTAGCACATTCGCAAAATGTTCTGCCCCTTTCTCTTTAACTCTTTATTTATCACTAATTGTAGCCACGTTTTTTTTTTTCAATTTATTTCACTTTATTAAAAAATCATTATCAGTTAATTACCTTTGACTCTAAAGCATAGCTTGTGTGAACCGAAAAACAAAACAAAGAAGAATAAAACTGAAAAATTAAACAAACCAACAAAAGACAGAGCAAGTGAATAGAAAAGAAAAGATGAAAATAAAGACGGTAATATAAAAACGAAAGTGAGCAAAACACAATAAATAAATCATAGAAACATAATCAACAGAGTAGCAAAACTCACAGAGGAGCAAGGAGTGAAAAAGTGTGAGAGCTTATCAGGTAAATGTCTGTGACGGGCAGTGTGTGCAAGTCTTAGCAAGCAAAACCAAATTTGTGATTTCAGTTAATCCAGTAGTTGTGTATAGATTGGAGATACGATATCTTTGATGAAGCCTGAAAGTAGCTTTAACGACTTTATTCTGAGCTATTTTTAATCATTTTAGATTAAATCTGCTCTTTTCCAGTCTTTAATTGGGACAAGTCCAGATGGACTATTGCCTCTCAATTTTTATTATACCAATATATCTTGTAGTGACGGAATGGATTTGACCTTAGATTGGTAATACGGGACCCGGGCATCGAACCTAGCTGGAGCGACACACTGAAGGGCCCAGAATTTGATTCCGGTGATGAGATTATGCGAAAGCATCTCCATATTAATCCAAATAAGAAGAATCAGAAGAAGGCATACCAATACATCACTTTGAAAAATTTCTTCAGATTTCACTTAGTTTTCATGAGTATTCATACCTCCTTTATTTAATATAACACCTACCTCAGAAAACATAGTTCATATTTTGAAGTTTTATCCACTTGTCCAGGCATACACTTGGATGCTTTAACTGACAAAGATGAAACCCAAAAGAAGTAAATATACCAAAATTATGGTAGGGTTAATTTATTTTTTTCTTCCCCATTTGTTTCCGTGTTCTCCTATTGCCTTTCCTTAACACAAAGTTTATCAAAAGGATCCATATAAATGGGGATGGAACAAAATCCTGCCAACCACAACCGCGGCAGTTTTATTTTCATACATAGCACTAATCACTTTAATATGTTTTCCTTGTATGCCATACAAGAATAAGACCTTCGCTATAGCTGTTCTATCAGCTAAATCAAACGCTTGCTCATAATATAAAAAAACCCAAGGACTTAAGGTGTTTGATGTCTCAAGCACTTCTCAATTACTAACCTAAGAGTAAAAATTTGGTGACAAATCCTCTAGCTAAGCTAGCTCAGGCTAATACTTTTTTAATTAACACACTCATTCTTATCACCTTTCCTATACATGGTTTAATTAGGGTTTCCCAAATATCACTGGGTACTTTCCCTTATTCAAAAATCATATTCATATTCTTCAGAAACTTATTTCTAACCTTACAGCCACCTTATTTGAGAAACTCATTAACCACAGTATCAGCATCTGGGGCCTTGTTATTTTTAATCCGCTTAGTACTGTTGCTAATTCTTCCTCCCAAAATAAATCTTCCTTCACATCCAAGAGGCTGCAAACTTTTTCATTTTCCTCTATATATTTTCCTGTGGCTCTATTCTGGTTTAGCACATTCTCAAAATGTTCAGCCCATCTCTCTTTGACTCTTTTCTTATGACTAATTTTGTCCCCGTCCCCGTTCATCCTGGAGTTTACCTCCTGGTAGGTGGTTACCCTTCTGAAATTTCAGCTTTAAATAAACCCTAGACACTACTAGATGGTGATTTATACTTTTAACATCAATAACAGCACTCCTGTATACCCTATATCTTGTACTGATCCTGTCAATCCTCAATTTACAGTGTCATAATTAATAAGGTTAGCTGTCTTACCATCACCTGAATACAATGTTAACTTATGAGCCATTTTATGACCAAATACTGTCTTGGTTATAACTACATTGTTATATACCTACAAAATTGTAGCAGTCTGTAGCCATTGCTGTTTTCTTTCCTATACCAAATTTACCAAGGCTAAGATATCATCAATCCCTATTTCTACTGACCTGGGCTTTAAAATTTCTTAATAAAAAATCATAGTTCTACCTAAGACCCTGTCTATTTGTACCTGTAACTGTAATCGAAATTCCTCTGAGACCCTAATATCTCCGTCAGTCGGTTCTACAGGGACATATACTACTATGACTGATACTCTGAACTTTTTAGTCATAAAATGAGTGATTAATATACCATTATTAATACTTTCCCAGCCTAAACAGGACTTAGCTGCTTCCATATTCATCATATAGCCCTACTCCTTATTTATCTACACCATCCTTCCTGTCTGAGTAAATAAATTCTATATCATCTAATTTCATTTTTCCTAACCCTGGGATATGAGTTCCTGAAGTCCAGTTCGAAGTGACTGAATTTGTCAGTAAAAAAATCGACACGATAATTTTTAACATTGTAACATTCAAAGCTGCAATTCTCATATTCTTAAAATCATTAAAATTATTTTGGTCTCAAGGAGGAAGGAAAAAGCTTCGGTCATGGAACATAATTCAGCAACTGGAAGTCCGAGGAATAACAAGCGTGCAAGGGTCAAAAACTCAAACCCCTTTCAGTTCTCTTCAATAAAGTTTTCAAGAACAAAGGTGAGAATTACCTACACTAATTACCTTAATGTTGGCTACAAAACAATCAAAATTGGCTTAAAATTTTCTAGAAATTCGGCTTTAAAAGTGGATTGAAATTTGCCTGTGTTTAGAACCAGTTTCCATTGTTGTTCCCATTGCCTAAAAAACATTAAATAGTTATTATCACAATGAAATACAGATCCATATTTATGAGATTGACTACGAATAACAACTACTTCCCTCTCTGAAAAATGACCTCAGTCCTTTTCTCATTTAAAGTTTCTTGGTTGTGTGTGCTTTAAGAATTTCAATCAGAACAGTAGAAGATGTCTTCACATTACATTTTTAAATTCTAAATACTTAGTCACCTAATTAAGGGAAAGCAAATGGGGATCTCTCTAATTGGTTCTCTGTATTGAGTTCCTCTCTAACTAAAAGAAGCACAAAAGGGGACACTACGGTGCTTCTCAAGTTCAGTGATTCTTCTGTTCATCGTAGAGGCTGAGTGGGGTTTGAATTTCCCTGTGAAAGGTTTTCCACAAAGGCTATTCCAATTGTCCGTTTCTTAATTTGATCCGACAGCATTTTCTAAGGTTTCAGGCTCCTTTCCAAAAATTCAGATGAATTTCTTTTCAAAATAACATTTTACTATTAAAACAAAATTCGAAAATTGTTACCATTCCTGAATCAGCTAAAAATTGTTTGTTTTTTTGTTTGGTTTTTCATTCGAGTTCTTTTAAAGCATTTTTCAACTATTGGTTACTATGGATCGTCGACTATTCATTACTACGTTCCAGCTATTGTTCCACTCATAAAAAAAACCTATTCAAGCAGAAGCAAGTCTTACTTCTTTTTCATTTTCATATATATTTATTTTGTATATACTACTTTATACTTTACCTTTTCATTATATAAAAAATGATATTTTATTATTTATACTTTATAATAAACTTTTTCATTGCCTTTATTTCCTACTCTTTTTTTATTTATTTTTCATCATCTTTGAAAAAAAATGCTAATTCCATACTCTTTTTTTTACTTGTTTTCATTATCTTTCAAAAAAAATGTTCTCGATGTCCTGCTACTTATCAAAAGGCAGATATCTAGCGTTGAAATATTGACCGTTTCTCTGCGTTAGAAAAGGTATCACGTTCAGAAGACTATACTGTTTCACGGAGTTTAATTAGAATGAAAAAAAAAAACAAGTTTTCATCAACTGAATGTAAGAAGAAACCATAAAACTTAAAAAAGAAACGGAAATTATACATTATTGAAGGGGGCTTTCTATTCCTTAAATTTATGCTCGTAAAACATAAGTTTGTTAGTTTTTGTTGCTTTTTTTTTTTTGTTTTGTTTTTTTAGAGGTCCTTTTTCCTATCCAAAGTCCCTGGTGCTTAAGCAAGTTTTCTTAAATAATTTTGACAAGAAGTTAAACTTTAGAGTAAAGAGCGAGCAGATGAGGAGGGAGAAAGCCCTCCTCGTATTAGGTATATTTTTCTGTCAGTTTTAAGATTTGAAGTTGCTCGTCACTTCCTGTTGAAAGAACTTGTTCAGGCCCAACCAAGGTATTATACAGAGTAGAATTCCTTTAAACCCCTCGGGTTCTTGAACTTAGTCTTCTTCCAACTTTTCAGCTTTTATATTCAAGAATTAAAATGTTGGATTGCAGTAAAAAAATTTCGACAGAATTTGAATATATTGTAAAAATTGGAGATGAACCGTAATTTTGTTGAATAAAAGCTTAATAGTATTTTTACTAGAAATTTTGAGTTGAAGAAGAGTATTATCATTCATTAGGATGAATATGTGTGACTTGTGATCTTCTAAGTGGTTGAAGCCATCGAAACGTCTACAATAAGGTTCTCTAATGTTCGAATACAGTATATGCGTGTTTTGAAATACACAGGAACATTGTAGCCTATATACATGCAAAAAGGAATATATTGAAACTTCAAATGGAAAAAAAATTAAGTTCCTACTAGCCTATAGCCCGTCCCCCCCCCCCAAGATAAAAAATCAATGTCGAGGCACATGATGGGCAACCTCGCCTTTTTCCCTCTGTGCCAGTAGGCAAGTAAAAGTAATATCTAAACAAAGAAATATTGTAGCATTAGAGGGATACTTTTATTCGCCACCACCACCATACACAACTGATAAAGGCGTGCACTACAACTTTTCAGCATCATTGAAAGCTATTGATCTAGCTTTTGCTTAAAATAAAGGCTTAAGTAATTGCATAATGCATAATGTACATAATGCCTTGGGATAAGAGACAGAAGTAACCCTTATAAATCCACGATAATGCCAATAATATATTTCCTTAAAACTCCACCTCTTCTTCTTTATCATATACCTCCTGAAATTTCTGCGTCCTCCCTGAAAATACTCGGTGTCACAATTTCCTCTAATTTATTATTATATTCTCTGAGGCCAACCTGACTCTTATACATCATAATGGTAATAAGCTTACCTAAGCTATGGATGTCAGGTATACCCCCTACTTCTATAGACCGAACCTTTTTGAGATCTACTAGGATAGCGGCCATCAATGCCTCTACCAAAATCCGGGCCATATTACAACAATAATTCCAGGTTCGACTTATTATTAGTGTTGTTCAGTGATTTTAGTTTTATTTTATTTAGTGATTTTATATTCTGGCAAGAGTCTTGAATTTGAACCTGATGATGACAGGCACAGGTCCTGTCGAAATTATCGTTCCAAGATAACACAATATAGTACAGGCAAATGGAGGTTTGACCCGAAACAAATTGCAACAGAAATGATTCTTACACCATCTTGTAGAGAAAAAAAAACTGAACAACATATCCATTTTCGCATATTCTGAGTCGACGCAAAATAACCGTTTTTGGCTTTTAATGCGATTTTTTTACGTTTTCCAAAAAAAAAATATAATTTTAGTATCCGACCGTTTTTCTTGAAATGAAGTATGATTCTGATGCAGAATGACAAGCTGAGACAGAAAATGAAGTCAGATTGGGTGTATGGTGCAAAACAAAAAAGTTTCACTATCATCAATATGCGTTGCGGTAATTTTTGTAAAGACAATCAATCGGCACTTGTTATTCAACAAATGATCGGTTGTTCGTAAAAATACCTGAACTAGGCACTAGTATAAGACACTTCGAAGGGTACGTAATGCAATAAAAATGAAAATCGTCACATTCATCACTCAGTGTTTTAAAGATTTCAAAGTTTATTCCCAAGATTTGACTGAGAAATCAATTAGACGAAGACCTCAAGTAATGCCAGAAAGTCGAGTGGAAAACTAGTTCCGGTTAGTGACAGTCATAACCTTTATTTAAATTCGCCATCTACCCCAAGAAAAAATTTTATTCGAAATTCCGCCATCTAACAGTCGAGTAATACTTTCCGGTGAATCTGCTAGTGTTCTAATGAATGATTAGTGCAGGTAAGAAGTCGGTTTTTATAATGGTGGTTCGGAACTGAATATTTTAAAAGTTTAAAGGATAAATTATTGTACTTTACTGCTTTGCGTCAAATTCTTTGATGTTTTATGTCAGTTCAAGCTTTTTGTTTTACTGTGAAATCTATTGAGAAGACAATCGTCCCCTGAAATACACATTGTACCAACAGGTGACCTCATCATCACAACAGGTTAACTTGTATTATGAGCCTGTGGTATTCTTCAGAGCTGTGAGGGACCAAACGATTAACGGATTAGGTACACAGGGCTGCCACAAAGTCCCTAAAATCAAGTGAAGGTCCCTATTGGTCCCTTAAATTGATAAAGGTCCCTAAAGTCCCTTTTCTTGCTTTGGTTTAAAGCTCCGTATCCTTCCTGTTGGGAACCTCTTCCCCCTTCCCTATATTTTTCTTTTTTTTTCGTTCACTCCTCGGCTCCATTATTATTGATTGAGTAAAATATTTGATTGAGTCTGACTATTCTGGGAAATCCGCAGACGGAATAGCAGATGTATTTGGAAAATGTTCAGAGATACAGTGGTCAAAAAACTTCTCCTTCGGGCGAACTAAGTTCGCTAATTTTTTTAACCGAAGCTCTTGGACCCCAGCATAGCAAATGGTCTAACTGCCTATCCGTCTGCCAACGTTGATTCTGCCAAAGATGTTGGCCTAAAAGTCATTGACGCCATGTCTGGACAGCTGGTCTCTGACTTTGTGTTTCGACGAAAACAACAGGCAATCCAGATGACCACCAAGCAAAGTCCAAGCGGAGACTGCAAACGACTAGACCCGACTCTTCTTTTTCAGAGGTTTATCATGATCGCGAAAAGGATCAATCTTACGGAAACTGATTACTTTCAACACGAACTGTGTTCCTACCCAGCGTCACTTTTTGACAGCTCCTGCATGCTCCGGACTGCGAACAAACCAGAACTTGCGAAGGCCATAACCCAGGAGTGCAACCTTGAGAAGCATTCATTTCCCCTCCCCGAAGGCACTCGATATATCCTAGACGGAGGAGCTTGCTGTACAGGATACCGTGGACAAAAAATGAAAGATACCTGGAGATTCTAGACCATTATGCAACTTACGTGACAGGAAAGTACCCTTCTGCCACTATCGTTTTCGACGGCTACGATGGTGGGGCTTCCATAAAAGATATGGCTCACTCGTAGAGGAGTCGTACAGTTGGCCGTGAGATCTTCTTCACAGCAGATATGCAGCTCAAGGTGAAGAAAGAAGAGTTCTTATCTTGCAAGAAAAACAAAGCCAGGTTTATCTGCGCTTTGGCTGATCATCTCCGTGCAAAGGGGTGTCTCGGTCTCCCAGGCATCAGGTGACTCAGATGTCCCGATTGTGGAAGCTGCTGTTGCCTCTTCACGGTAACACGACACTACCGTAGCTGGGGACGATACCGATCTATTGGTTCTCTTATGCTACCACTGACTTGTCGAGCAAGAAACTATTCTTCGCACCTGAGCCAAAGTTGAATAAAGCTCCCCGAATATGGGACATACACACCCTGAAAGAGAAGCTGGGACAAGATACTTGTCATCTGATCCTTTTTGCTCACGCCCTGTTAGGCTGTGACTCTACTTCGCGAATCCACGGTGTGGGAAAAGGTCTTGCACTGAAGAGGCTGATAGAAGACAATGATTTCCGAACATCAGCTGCAGTGTTCATGCAGAAGTCTGCTTCGAAGGAGGAAATCAAGACCGCTGGTGAAGAGGCCCTGCTGATCATATACGGTTCGTCGAAAGGAGGGAACTTGAACAAACTCCGCATAGAAGAATTTTTTGAAAAGAAAGTGACAACGGCAAACTCTTTTGTTCACCCAGAACATCTGCCACCAACTTTTGATGCAACCAAGTTTCATAGCTATAGAGTTTTTTATCAAGTTCAGGTATGGACAGGAATGGGGACGGAAGAATAAAGATGACTTCTTGTACCCATTAACAACTGACCTCCCACCACCCCCTCGTATGCTCCTAAAGATCGTGAACTGCTCCTGTCGTGTACAGTGTAGTTCAGCGAGGTGTAGCTGCTTTAAAAACGGCTTAGTTTGTATTTCAGCATGCAGAACCTGCAAGGGAACAATGTGTTCCAACTCCCTAAAAATCGACAGCAACAATCATGAAGAGAACCTAGAACCCTAGTCGTTAATCCATTCCAGATGAAGAAGTTGTGAAACTAGTTGGAATCTGATTCTCTATTTTGTATTTTTTTGATAAGATTGATTCTATTTAATAGACTGTGAAGATTAGACACTATGGGTTGACCCTAAATAGTATACGAAGAGGGTTTTAAGTGTGATTTACGATACTGACCACTGAAAACCAGTTCGGTTTGTAATTCACTTTCCCTAATTATTTTCTAAAAAAATGTAGATCATTCATTAATGATAACGATTTTTTTTTCTGGTTCAGTGAACAAACCTATTTGATTCTATTTTCGGTCTCAGCTCGCGATTCTACGTCAGAACCACACTTTCATTCAAGAAAATCGGGCTACAACGAAATTGTATTTTTTTAGGCGAAAAAAAAGTCAAAAAAATGCAGTTACTTTTTGTATGGTGCTTCTTACGCTAAATCCGACTTCGTTTTCGGTCTCGCCATGTTATTTTGGATTAGAATCATACTTCAGTTCAAGAAAAACCGATGTCCACGAAAATTGCGATTTTTATTCGAATAACGGAAAAAAAATAGCCTTAAAAGCCAAAAAAACGGTTATTTTTGCGTCGACTCAGAATATGCGAAAATGAATATGTGTTCAGTTTTTTTTTTTCTCTACAAGATGATGTAAAAATCATTTCTGTTGCAATTTGTTTCGGGTCAACCTCTTTTTGGAGCTCATTTTCCTGTACTAATACCTGACATCCATAGCTTAGGTAAGCTTATTACCATTATCATACATCTTCCTCTAATTTAAAAGAGGACATCCTGAATAACAATCATAAAGCTAAAGCACATATCTCCTTTCTAAAAACTCATGAATAAGGTGTCCTCCTTCTGATTCCTCAAGGATTTATATAAGGATATATAAATCCTTATCCCAGGCACATATATAAACAGTCTGCAACTGCAATTTAATTTGCAACTGCATTATAAACAGCTATGAGAGTACTAAACAATGAATCTAATGTAAGAAAGTAAAAGAGGGAATAGAGTAAAATAGTGATTCTTTTTTTAAGAAAGTAATTTGACTGAAGGAGGAAATTTTTTTTAGGGTGATATATAAGGAAGGAATGGGTGGAAATTGACTAAGGGGTAAGTTTTATGGGGCTTAATAAGTTGGGAGAGTTTTCGAGTGCAGATATGGCACACAAGGACCATTTTTTTAATCTATTTGCTTTTTAATATAAAACATATTTTTTCACAACAAATCCTCTTTTGTCCGTCCGCATCTTGAATATGCTTCTCCGGTTTGGCACCCGCAAATTTCGCAGGAAATCCAATAAAATTAAATTTATTCAAGGACTAGACTCCTGACTTGAAGATACACTGCTTGACTTCAAAATACGAAAAAAATGTCCCTTATATCCAGGGAAAAATTAACAAAAAAATCAATCCTCTTTTTTACGCTTCTACTGACCCCTTTTCAAGTTGACAGTCTTTCTTTTTCATATTATACCCCACATAATATGGCCCAAAATTTAAATACGTGTTTTAAATTTTTTATTGATTGTTTTTAAAATATAACGGTGCATTCCTTTGCCAGTTTTATATGTGGAAGTGTTTATAGTTCTTTTATATGCTATTCTGCTTTTGTTTTACATCAGAATAGAAATTCGGCCCAGCCATGCTTGCGAGTTGTTTTTTTAAATAAATTTTATCTTAACATTTGCATTTGATGGTGTTTGCATTTGCTTAAATCTACTTTCCAGTAAATGAAAAACTTTTGAATATTTGAAAATTTTAACTACAAGAAAAGTTACATTATTCTGCTCTAACTGATCGACCTATGAATGAGCAAATAGGCTATCAAACTTTTAAATTGTCACTAATTTGACAAACTTAGCTTAGGTCTCCATTAAATTCCCTTCTTAAAATTCTCCTGTAAAATTTCTTTGAATAAACCGAAATTTCTTTACCAAATATATAATTTTCCTGCCTGAAAGACAAAGAGCGAATTCACATGAACTATTACGCTAGTAATTGCAAATCCCCACGAACTATTATTCTAGTTGTTTTATATATTTTAGTCTTAATCAAATAGCGTCCATAACTCAAGGATAAAAGGCCTATATCGATAGTAAGAAATTAAATCAAGGATAGTTCGTGCAAATTTGCCCTGTCTCTCAGTCAAAAGAATAATATATTTTTTATACACACCAAAATTGTTTTGCATAAACCCGTGACACTAAAATTGTTTTGCACAAACCCGTGACACTAAAATTGGTAGCTCTCTCCCCGGTCCCTAGTAACAATCCTAAAGAGAAAACTCTTCAGAAGGGAATCGGCTGCCGTCAATCAAAAGGCGATATCTGACATGACGAGCGAAATTGAGATTTCTGCGTATGCCAAGTAAAGACACTCCGCTCTATCGGTTGGTCGAGTCAAAAACGTGATATCTACAAAAATAGCCAAGATATATGGTAGTTTTATTTGGCGTTATCTGGAAAACTTATATTCTCTTGTGACTCAAAATGCGATATCTACACATGCAGATATCACCTTTTAGATCTTTGCTTTTACTTCCAGCGCAAGAGCAGATACCGCCAAATAAGGCCAACCTTTCATCACATTCATGGCTATGTAGAAGAAAAGATTCCGTAAAACTGAAGAGCAGAATCATGAGCCGTGGCAATTTCTTGTTGAAAGAGGCCCTTAAGATGGCGAGAGAAAGGTAAGGGTAATTGGCTTGTTAGGACTGTGTACCTGTAAAAGGAATTCTTTTGAAATTTGCAGAGATTTGACCCCAGCAAGGGAATCAGCTAGTAGGATAAGTCAGTTTAAGTTTCTAGTTTGCAATTCTGATGCAGGTTTTTCGTCATAACTGTTCTGGGGGTTTTTTGTTTTGCAGATGGTTTGCTGTTGTCAGACCACATTATTGCTTGTTTGGCAAATGTTTTGTTTCTTTTTATTTCTTCAGAAGTGTAAGCTACTATACATGTTGAGGCTATTTAAGAAGAACCTGAACTCTGTTAAAATCTGACGAAAACAGGATCTTTCCCAGTCAGGGCCACTAGCTGTTTATGGGGTAGAGTACCCACTATTTTGGGGTACTCCAGGGATGCATGTCCTGTGCATGTCCACAGTCAGGGTTGGCATTTTAAATGGATTTTTTTTTCCTTTTACGTGTTAAAATGTAACAAATAACAAAAGCGTTTTATCCAGTTTTGGCCTCAAAAACATTTATGACTGAGGTATATACTTTACATGTAAAAATTTAATATAAAAAATGTTTTTTCACTGTTGTAAAAAATCATATTTTACATGTAAACGTTACGTTACATTTTTTTTTACATTGCCAACCCCTGTCCACACTAGAAGCAATTAATGCATGTCTGCAGCACTCAGGCAGTATCTATATATTTGGGGATCTGTCTCCTGTCAGAACTCTGCGCTCTCAAATAAAATCTGACATTGTATCCGTCCAGGTCAAATAATTGAATCATTTTAGAAACAAGACAAAACTAGCCTTCAGTCGGGAAAGCCATTCGAATCCACCGTTTTTGCAATTTGTACCTTCAAAAGCTCTCGCGGTTCCATGGCTGTGCTGAGATCTGGCTGATGGTTGCTCGACTAGGTGTTAATCCGGTATGCAATCCCTTCCCTTCCGAAATCCGACCCATGGTCTAAAAAGTTTCGGGACCCCTCTGCTTTACGCTGTTTGTTCTTTGTATTTTCTGCTGATAACCATGTCTTTTTTTTTTTTTCAGGGAAACAGCTCAAAACAATGCTCAAATTAGCTCAAAACAGCTCAAAACAGACACAAACAATGAGATGGCAACAAAGATGCACGCTAACAGCAGTGAAATGGCGACAGCAGATATGCATGCGGATAACAGGGAAGCAGCTCCTGTTGTTGTGTCCCAAAAACAAAGAATCATCAGAATTGTTCCCAAAGAAACAGTGATACCAAAAGAAATACCCATCAGTGGAATATTCTCAAGCCATCCATCACCACATAAAGTTTCAGTGGACCAAACAAATGCTCCACCTGAATTAAGAGAGCATACAGTTTATCAAATACTGGCTGGAAAAAGTTGAGACTGAGAACATTGGAGTAAACTATGACATGGGGACAGAAATGCTTGCGGAAAACAATGAGACCGCTACAGAAGATATGTATGCGGATACGAGTGAGTTTAGTGACAGAGACGGTGAAATAGTTTTAGACTTGTCCACTCAATCTAACCGTCATGCAGCTAGTAACGAAGATACCAGACAAAGCCTACATCAAAATTGACTTGATTCAGACGAGGACTTGGAGACCAACTCAGCAAGTGAGTATCAGCCAGATGGAGAATCAGAAGATTCTGATTCTACAGGTGCTAGTATTCGAAGAGCAGCAAGACAAAGTACTGATGTACAAGGCGAGCTTATCTCATTATTACCTGTGAGTGAAGTCTCTATCGCCAGTGTTGAACGACAAGAAATACTAGATGTTGAAGAACCTGCTTTTGTGACAAAAAAGAAGACACAAGTCTTAGAAAAAAGGAGAAAGCAGATTAAAATGAAAAAGCAAAAACATCCATTCATAGAGAATGGGTGCAACCCCGAAAAGTGTAAGAAAAAGTGCAAAGAATTTGTAATTGATCAGAGGAGAAAGATCTATGACAAGTTCAAGAATTAAGCCAAAGAGAAAGAATTGCATACATCAAGTCGTTTTTGTTAGTGACACGCAAAAAAAGAATCACCGTGAAAGACTAGAAACGTACAAAATGTAGAGACTACAGTTTCGTGTATCGCCTACCTATTGCTGCCGGAGAACTCTCGTTGGTAGTGTGCCAAAAGACGTTTCTTTCAACTTTGGGTTACACCAGTCCGAAAGTCATCGAGGTAATATCGAGAAAGCTAAAGACCGAGGGCGTTGGATTTTCCCCTCCAGAAAAAAGAGGAGGTGCTAGAAAGGTGGATGTGGACCGCGAAGCTATACGTATGCATATAGAATCGTTCAAGCCGTGTCAGCCCCACTACAGGAGGTATAACAGTCCGTATGTGAGATATATCCCAAGGGATATTACGTTCGAAGCTATGTTGCTGACTTTCAAGAAAAGTTTCCCGAGCAACGTTGTAGTCAGAGCTCTTACCTTCGAGTTTTGC